>ML685957.1:139871-271625 GCA_007922175.1 Pelusios castaneus
GGGGCCCAGGAGCCAAAGACTGACCCCAGTCTGGCTGGTTGGCCCTTGGTGGTGGTGGGGCCAACTGGCATGCCCGGCACAGCCTGAAAGCCGTACTGCACGCAAGAGCCCCACCACCAGCATGGAGCAACCAGTCATGCTGGCCTGCTCTGCCCCTGTGGGCAGATCAGCTGGTCCAGGGGTGGGGCAAGAGAGCAGATCTGAACCTGTGGGCTGGCCCACCATGCCCAAGGGGGCAGATCAGCCGGCCCAGGGACAGGGTGGGAGCATGGAGCCTGACCTCTGAGCTGGACCCTCGCCTCCCAGCCAATATTGGCAGGGCGGAGGGCTCCTACATTGTGGTGGGCCCCTGGACATGGGCCCCATAGGCCTGTGCGGTAATCCACCACTGACTATGGTCATGTCTATACTAACGGCAGCAAATTTGCCACCATCAGCTCAAACTTCCCAGCTCGATTGAGGGGTCTGTGAAGACCCATTCAGTCAATCTTGAAATCGATTGCTGAAGTCCACCACTTTAAGTGGAGTAGTACTGAGTCCAAGGGGGGTCATTTCCCTTTGACTAAGTGTAGTGGAGCCACTGAGTAAGTGGACATTAGGAAGTAGAAGGGAAATAGCAGCAAGGAATGACCAGGTTATATCTCCCGAGAGACATTTCAGCGGCATATCTGAAGCAAACTAATTTTGTTGCCATCTGAAATATTTAATTTTTGGGCCAAAACAGATTGTCATTTTTTCCACAGAAAAGTTTTATTTAGAGGCAAAGAACAAATGAACAAAGCCAAAAATTCAATCTCCCCAATTTTTCTTGTAATTTTCCACAGGGAACCCTCTCCCGCCCCCAACTACCCCATCACCAACTCTAGTTAACAATCTAAATCCTGTTAAAAGAAAGATATGCATTGGGAAAGTAATAAGATTTCCCACATAAACAATTGAATGTGATATGCTTCTGCTTACTCCATATTACAGATGGCAAATAACAGATTTTTTCCTCTTTGTTGGCAGTTCCAGGAAATTGGTTTAATACAAAATTGGTTTAGCTCTAATTGAAAATGGCATTTTCCCAAAAGTTTTGGCAGATTAGAAAAGATGAAAAACATCTCAACTGAAATAATTTGAAACATTGAAACAATTTGATAATACTAAAATGAAACATTTTTGTTTCAAACCTGCCCAACTCCCTCCTGCCCCTCAAATTGTTTAGATTTTTAGGCATTTTGACTAAAGGAAAGGAAAGGATTCACAAAACAGCTACCAGAAGAGGCAGTGTTGATTGTACATTCTCTTATAAACTTTAGTCCATAGGTCAGAACTCTCATGTGGGATGTGGAAGACTCAGATTAAGTTCCTTTCTCCATAGCAGGTGGAGAAAGAATCCATATTCAGGTCTCCCACACTGTAGAAAAGTGTTTATAACCAATGGCTATGGGATATGCTACCATGGGATTTTTCTATCTCACTGGCTGAAGCTGAAGACTCTTTTTCAATCAGGGCAAAACTATTCACTGAACTCAACAGAAATAATTTTGTTCTAACCAAAATTGCATTTTTCAGTGACTAAAGTATTTGTCCAAACCTTTGGTCCAGTTCTACTCTATGCAGTGCTCGTGTGCCAACTGCTATATTACTTGTTAACAGCAAAGACTGACTCGAGGAACCTCCAGGTATAAAAGCATGAGCATCTATAACCAGAAGTAAAGAGTAAATTTCTGATGCTGGGAACTGTAACAATCTCATATCCTCTGTGAATTAAGCACATGTGGTAATACACCATGATGTATGGGTGCGTTACATGTATGCATTATGAAGATATAATTATATGGTCACATGTTGACCATATGCCTCATATAACACAGTGTAAAATCATACTTTTTTAAACATTAGCAATATTGAGAGATAAATAACTGTTAAGATGGAATTACTATTCAGAAAACATTTAAGTGATTTAGGGTAAAATACATTAGGAGGATATTCTGATGAACCTCCCAGTAACCCAAAAACCCCAACATTATAAACATAAGGAAATTCAGAGTTAGATGAAAAATAAATAAACAAATTAAGTGCAAAAAAAATTCATTTAAGGCATCCAAATAGGCATAAGTCTGTCCTGCAGTGACATGAAGTCTTGATCTTCATTCTTTGTTTTTTTCCTAATGGATCATGCCTTTGCCGTCCACTGTAGCATGGGGCATGGCTCACTTTCTGGTTGATTCTCTGTATTTTAAAGTCTTTAAATCATGACTTGAGGACTTTAATAACTCTTGATGGTAATGGCTGTGATTAAGGATAATGATGTTTCCTTAGATCTTCTAAGAAGTTCACAGACCATGGAAGTATTTTGCTTAGGAAAGCTAGTGTAATTGTGCAGTGAACACATCATTTCTGCTCTCTTATTTTCTATATGAGGTCTGGTGTTCACCTAAACCTTAGATGAGCAGCTACATTGCTCATGGCTCTGGAAAAATTCACACCCAGTGTGATGTAATTCAGTTGGCCTAAACTTCACTCATACGGCGGCTAGCTGCCACCTCCTGGCAAGGTGAATTAAAGATGAAAAAACCTGGTTTTTCAATATACAAAGCAGCTACACTACAGACACACAGCTGCATCTATGCTGCTGTAACCAGGGCTGTCTCCAGGGATGGGCAACTGGGACAACAGCCCTGGGCCCCATGCTCCAGTGGACTCCATGGGGGCTGACTTGTGCACAATGTGGCTTCCGGTGCAGTCCTCCAGGTCCATGGACCCTGGAAGGCCACACCAGAGACCATACACCACACCAGCCAGCCCTGTTCCCAGAGTAGAGCGACCAAGCACCTGCCCCCCCTCTCCCCCAGGGGTGGACCAGTCAGTCCAGGGTTGGGGTAGGGGTGTGGGGTCCAGCCTCCGGCCCAGGGCAGCCCTGCCCCCTCCCCAGCGCTGGCAGTCAGGAGCCCCCACAGGCCGATTGACCCTGGAACCCATTCACCCCTAAGGATGGCCTTGGCTGTAAATGCTGTAGCAGAGACATACCTTGAGTAACTATGTGTGATGAATGTTCAAGGAGGACACACTGTGTTCTTGAAACATAACAAATAAGTTGAGGTCCCAATCTGTGTCTACTTTTAATCAGCATAGTCTCAATTACCAACCTCTTTAACAGCTGTGGTGTCTGGTGTGGTCTCCAGTGCAATTTAAAGAAGGCTTGAGGTCTGTGTTAATTTATGTCCCTATTTTCGTGGCCACTAATGGTTTTCTTCAGAGATGCAGATTAGATGGAGCACAAAATCTCCCTAGTCACACCTGGTCCTTCCTTTGTCCATGCTCTGTCTATCCCCACGCTGCTCCACAAAGCCCCTTTTGGATGGGCCACTTACAGAAATGGTGCAGAACTGTCAAAGCCTATGTGAGCACTCCTGAGTTGGTGGTAGTCTTTGGGTGATGGGGGCATGATGACCCTTTTGCACTACCAGACTACTTTGTCTCTTAATGGGACGTGGATTACAATGTATTATAGAGGTGTCTCGGTGATCCATCTTTACTATCGTCATCTAGATTTAAAGAGACCCTTTAAAAAACACACCATAAACTTCAGTACAGAAGCTATATATTTGGATGTTCATGTCTTGCAAAATGTACTCTTCATATGTTTCATTCTTTAAATACACCTGTCTCAGTTGTTTCAGGTGCTTTATAACTGAAAAGTCGTGACTCCCTTTCTAAACAAGCTTTTTCCTGGGAATGTCTTCCCCACCTCTCCAGCCCCCTGCCAGAGAGTTAAAAACTGATCAGCCGCAGGACTCCTCAGAGGGTCTGAAATCTATGCATTTAGGACCGTGGTGCTGAGATTCACAGATTTAACTCATTTTCACCCTTTCAACATAGTTAAATGTCAGCTTCTGAGCTATGTATAATCTGGATTACATTCCTACTAGTAACACTTCAAGTAATTTCACCTCTTCATGCCCCTGTTTCCTCCACTTTAAGATGCCCTACTTTGGAAGGTGCTTTAAGATCTTTTGAAGAAATGCACTAAATAAGAACTATGTATTATTATTATTATTATTATTATTATTATTTATTATTATTTATTCATGGTATTTATGCAGCATTCCAATAGAAGGCATATTCCTGATGTGTACTTACCATTTTAATGACTGGTCTAGGTTGAAATGAATTGGTTAGTTTTGTATGAGACCTATATACATTTTAAACTTCCTGTCAACAGACTACGCAGTAATTGGAAGCACTGCAGTCGTGTGGATTGTGTCACTTTTCATAAAATTCACAATTGTATCACTTTTTATGAAACTTCATTTAATTTTTCCCTTTAAATCTTCTTCTCTGATGTTCCCTTAGTGCAGATTTTGTCAGTCTACTGTCAAGCAGATGTGAACAAAGTACACAACATTATGGTGAGACAGCATGGTACAGCAAGGCAGAGACTGAGGGCTGAGAGAGATTGAGGGTTAAGGATGGTTGAATTCTGTTCTCAGCTCTGCTGATATCCTTGTGGCCTTAAGCAAGTCATTTCATTTCTCTGTGCCACCTTCTCCTCATCTGCAAAATGAAGAAATGTGGCTTTTGCAAAGCACTATGAGATCTGGATTATTTTATCAAGTGTATGCTGATTTTAGCATAGGAATGTCGCAGGAAGGAGCTATAATGTCAACATTCAGGGGAAAGGTACTACTACAGAGTCTAAGTATTTTTAAAAAATATTGCAGAGATCACATACATGACACTGGGAAGTTCTCCTGCATGATGACATGATGGTCATCACCTCTGATTCCCTGGTCTGGTCTTCAGTGCTGTTTCTTCATTTTTTTTAACCCTGTGCTTCTCAGATTTGGGCTTTGTCCACTTGCATTTTTTATACATTTCCACATTCCATATTATTTATCTGTATTCCCGCGAGCTTTTAGTGCATTAAATATTATTTTTTTTTACATAACCTGTATATTACACATGCACAAACTTTGGCACAATTTTTGCTACTGTTTAGAAAATCTGTGTCATTCTGTTCCATATAATTCTGCACTAGGGTTTTACCAGTAAAAAGAACTTCTTATGTTATACTGTAGTTTACCTCAGAACTTCCAGCAGAACAGATAACCTTTGTTCTGTCAGTGGTAATGTCATTTTAAGCATAAGCAAATCTATATAAGAGAAGAGCTGGCACAACAACATTCATCAATCCGTTAGCCTGCATTCAGTGTTCCCTCATCTAAACTCACTCACTAACCATAATTATGAATGATTACATTATAAATAAATTTTTAACCTAACCATTTAGCAATTCACCATTTTTATATTTCAATATCATAATTTAACGTAAGTGTATTATCATGCTCCTTTAATCTATTGGATGAGATGGAGGAGTTGCAGGATACAGGATAGCCCTTTTCTGTCAGCAATTCTTATTTTCTTTAAGCATGGGTTTTGAAAAGACTTTTTCATTCAATATCCAGTCTTATATTTATGAACACTACAAAACAAATGTTTTGTTAATAATTTCCCCCCATAATATTGTACCGTGATAGGTGTGTTAAGTTTAGGACCTTTATGAAAACTTGTTCTTCCACAGTATCTTAAATAGTGCCATCACAATCATATCATCATAAGGTTAAAGGGACTTTCTTGGTCTTGGTACTTTTCAATTTGCAACATGTCTCTTCCCCCCAGTGTTTTAATGGTACCCTGGAGTCTTTGATTATACTCACTGAAAACATTATTATATCAGAGGTGGGGTTTTTTGGTTTTGCTTTTTTCTTGTTGTTATTCTTTCAAGTTTTCTCTAGATGATCCAGGTTACCTCTCATTCTTTTCAATGAACAGAAATCTAAGCCTGATGCAAAGTCAGTGACGTCCCTGAAGGTCGTCTCTACAGCCCCTCAGTGCATGGCAAGCAGAGATTAAAATTTACAACATTTACAAGGTGGCTACACACTAAATACCCAGGTAGATCCTGCTCTTGCATACTAAAACTTTGGCAGAGAACTTTCATCTAGGTGATGTCTACATAGCCTTGCAGTTCGGACTATGGGGGTAGGAACTGGAGCATATGGATGTTGTTAGAGCAAACTAAAAGATACCTATTTCATGTTATGAGACCTTTTCAAAGAGGACTATGGTACTTTTTAGTTCCCGCAAGTAGCAGGGTCCATGTGGCCATTTAGTGTGCAGCAGGCTGGTGCAGGGAAAATTAACACCCCCCGTTTGTCATGTACTACTTGGCTGTAGAGACAAGCCCTAAGAATCTTTCAAGGGAATGAAGGAGCAGGAGATGCTTGGGAAGGATGTGAAGATAGATAGAGAGGAGAGAAGAAAGGCAGCGGTTAAGAAGTGCCAGGGGAAAAAGGAAAGGTCTCTGTGAAAGACAGTAAAGGGAAAAGATATAGGAAAGGAAAAATGCAATGAGCAAAGGCACAGTACACACATTATAGGATCAATTTTTAGTTATAGAAAGTTTAATGGTAAAATAGTACAAAGGAAAATTATGATTTTATCTTCCCTACCCAAACATACAATGGGCCAGATCCTAAGAAGGTTTAAATTCCCAAAGCTCGGTTGACTCTAGAGGAGTGATGCTGATTTACACCAGCTAGTGATCTGGCCCTATTGATTCTACATGAATATCACTGATTTATTTTCACCAATTGGAACTATGGCTCATTGACTCCAGTGGAGCTATGCCACCTTACACCACCTGGGTTTTGGCCTTATTGGTTCCAATGGAGCTATCTATTTCCAGTTGGGGATCTGCCCCATTGACTCTGATGGAGCTGAAAAATTTATTCAAGCTCTGGATTTGCTAAACACATTCTCTTGGCCGAGAAAAGATTCAAATACAGATCGCCTAAATCCAGAATGAATGTTTAATACAATGAACCGTCCTTCCTTAACCTACCCTAGCAGGTTTCAGAAGGACTAGGTAGGGGCAACAGAGTCTTGTGGCACTTTTAAAGACTAACAGATTTAAAAGTGCCACAAGACTCTGTTGTCTTTCTACAATAGACTAACACGGCTACCCCTTTAGATAGGGGCAGTATTCGTATTTATTCTTGCAAGAATAAATACGAATACTGACCCTATCTAGTCCTTCTGAAACCTGCTAGGGTCAATGCACAACTGCAAGCATCACCATGTGAATCCTCTAAATTATGGTCAGTGGAGAAATATTTTGTTGCTGAATACTTTCTTCAAGGCGTCCTTTACCTCCTTGTTCCTCAGGCTGTAGATCAGAGGGTTCAGCATGGGGATCAAAATGGTGTAAAACACGGAGACCAGCTTGTCTTGCTCCGCTGCATCCAATCCCCCCGGCTGCACATACATGAAGGTCAGCGTACCATAGTACAGCACAATGGCTGTCAAGTGGGAAGCACAGGTGGAGAAGGTTTTACCCCTGTTCATAGCCGATCGCATCCTGAGGATGGTTGAGATGATGTAGGTGTAAGAGATGAGCACAATTACCCCATTCCCTACCACAACGAGGGAGGAGAAGACGAACAGAACAACCTGGGATATGTAGGTGTCTGAACATGAAAGACGCAGCAGAGGAGGAATGTCGCAGAAGTAAGAGTTAATTATATTGGGGCCACAGAATGACAGCCCAAATGTGTAGCTGGCTTGGATAAGGGCATTTGCAAGGGAAAAGAGATAGGAGCCAGCTACAAGTTGCACACAGAATCTCTTGGACATGATGACCGTATACAGTAGCGGGTTGCAGATGGCCATGAAACGATCATACGCCATCACAGCCAGGAGGTAACACTCAACAGTGCCATAAAGAGTAAAGAACCACATCTGTATGGCGCATGCAGTGTAGGAAATAGTTTTGCCTTCTACTAGGAAATCATACAGTGTCCTGGGGGAGATGATGGAAGAGAAGCAGATGTCAATGAAGGAGAGGTTGCCAAGAAAGAAGTACATGGGGGACTGCAAGAGAGGATTGGTAATTATCAGCACAATCATGCCAAAATTCCCCACCAAAGTGAGCAGGTAAATAGGCAGAAAGAGCAGAAAAAGTGCCGTCTCCAGTTCAGGGTGATCTGTGAATCCCAAGAGAATGAACTCAGACACCTGGGTTCCATTTCTCTTTCTCATCCTCTCAGCACAGTTCAGCTGCATAGATAGGAATGAAAGTCTAAATCACAGCAAGAAACATTACACTTAGACTATGTAAAAGAATCTAGGCAATTCAACTGGAGTTAGATACACAAAATATGTTTTTGGTATAGCTGAAACAACGAGAGTCCTGTGGCACCTTGTAGACTAACAGATTTTCTTCAGCATAAATTTTCTCGGGCTATAACCCACTTCATCAGATGCATCTGATGGAGTGGGTTATAGCCCACGAAAGCTTATGCTGAAGAAACTCTGTTAGTCTATAAGGTGCAACAGGACTCTTGTTGTTTTTGCTGTACACAGACTAACACGGCTACCCCTGGAAATTGGTATAGCTGGCTATTCAACAATATTTGTTCAATCTTCTTTTGATACAAAATTATTTTTGATTCCACATTTTCATTTAAATTTTAATATTTCATAATAATAACCCAAACCCCAACTTTATTGATTGACTGTTTACTCACAGCTGAAAACAAAAATGATCACTTTTGATTTTTGACAGCTAAACCTAAGGAGAAATTTTTTTTTGTCAAAATGCTCCAAAACACAAAACAAATGAAAACAGTCAACCAACCTCTTATCAAAGTTTTGCATAGAAAATAAATTACATTTTTTTTCTAATCAGTTCTAGACTTTGGCTTTCAGACCTGCTCATGTTTGTGTAAACTGAACCAACCTATCTGGACTGTAGATGCACAGAGTCATTCTAAGCTATGTAAACCAGTGATATAAGAAGATTTATGCATGACTTAAATTTCTATTTTTAAATCTTATTTACAATAAGTGAATATCCTCAAACAAAGATTTGAGCTCTGCTATACAATATAAATAAGATATACACTATGCAATCAGTCCATGTCCTTTTTATTCCCTAATTATTTTGGGTTGACCGAAACTGAAATTAAAAAATCTATCATGAACCAAAACCATAAATAAAAATAATAGCAACAGTATCAAGTAGAATAAAACTTTTCATCCAACCCCAAATTGAAGGTTTCATTTTTAAATTTTCTTTAGCTTTTAAAGAAATAATAATACAAAGGAATATACTAAAAAGTCATTTTGAAAAAAATGATAATTCTAAACATTTTGTTTAAACATTTTGTTTAAATAATTTTTCTCCAGATTTTTTCAGCTCAAAGAATTCAGTAAATTTGCCACAAATTAACTAAATATTTCTGTTAACCAATTCTGCATTTTTTAATGAAAGAAAGTTATGCCTGAAAAATGTTCTATTCTCTGTGATTTCTAATCTATATTTCTTCACTGTCTTGTTTCCAGTTATATTAGAAATTTAAACAATAGAAAGTGGTTTACCTGAATTTCATTCAGTTTCAGAATCTGAGTCTTACCAGAGTAGAATGGAGCTTTCTCTATTAATATCAACCTACTGAGTCCAGAGACTTTACTGTTTGTTAATTACTAGGATTCCAGTGTGGCTATGGACTCATGGGATGTTTCTTTGAGTATAGCTAAACCTCCAGTGAGACGTAAATTTCAACAGCCTAGGCAGGCCCTTTACACATTTTATTATTATAATATGCCAAATTATAGCCCTTGGAATGTATATGATTAGAGTTAAGATAATCAGTATATTTTATATTAGATTTTTCTTTAAGGCAATAGAGAAGGACCCATGGCCACATTGGTTAATTCGAACTAACTAGTTAGTTCGAATTAACCCCTTAGTTCAAATACCCTATTCGAACGTATTAGTTCGAATTAAGGAAGCCCTTAATTCAAACTAACTAAAGCCTAGTGTAGCCATGTCTTTAGTTAGTTCGAATTAAGCCTCCTTAATTCGAACTAACTTGCCAGTGTAGACATAGCCCCTGAGTACTGAGACTATCTAGATGTGTTTGCAAGGAAAAACACAGGTTCACTACCCCCAGAATAGGTCTGTGACTGTGCAGTGGACCTACAATCTGTGGCTACTATGCTCCATGGCTGGATATGCACTATGTCTGAGGCAGAGCTAAACTAAAGGCAGTTCCGCTCCACACAATAGTGTTGACAGTCTGACCACAATGGCCCAGTGGTCATGGACTGTCTGACGACAGGGGATCACTTCTTTCCTGCAACCACCCACCCTAGGCTGAGACTACACCCTGATTCCTCATACAAACTGTGGTTTATCTCCACAGACTTCCAGACCATTTAGATTCAGACCGAGGGCCACAGTTTACCTCTTTCTTCTGAAATCAAACAGTCCAATTACTAGACATCCTCACATCTGCTTCCACTCTATACTGCCCCCAAACAGGCGAACAAACTGAAAGGGCGATCCATGTACTGGAACTGTGTTGTTAAGTGTTTAGGAATGTTCTTGCAACTGCCAAGTTGTTATGGCTGCTCAGTGCTCCAGTTCTTAGTGTGCTGGTGTTAGCTGCATGAGCAGCTTGCTGATTCAGCAGACCTCAATGTTAGTCATGAGAAAGACCACAGGTTCCATTTGGTGATGAAGCTGCTTCACTAGGTTTATTGTTGACACAGTGTGGTTACTAACACTTCCTAGGAGCTATGCTACGCTAACACTTTTATGCCCATGTTAATGACACCAACTCAGTCAACATATCAGGAAACTCTCCCCTTGTTTGGCCAAAGATGCCCATCCTACAACTTCTCTTTTTATACATTGTTGCAAACAAGTTACGTCTTACTCTCCAGACATGGCTAGTTATCACCACCCTTCTCCTTGAACCTGTTAGTTCGAAGAAAACATCCTTGTCCATTATTCTGTTATCCCATCCTTATCTTACAAGGGGTCGATGTGTTCCAGTACCATCTCTTAAGAATGTGTTTACATAGTTTCTTGAGATCTGATGAATGATGATATGGCCGCCAAGTTGTTACATAGTTACTTGAGAACTCCGGGTGTTCTTGTACTGTCCTCTCTACTCAGGAACGTGTGTACTTGGTTAGCTAATACCTAGAATGTTGCTATTTTGCTAAGGCCAGGTCTACTTTGGTTTCCTGCCTTTGGTTCATATTGTTAGCTGTGTGTAGGGCTCTAGTAAGACCCAGGAAGTGTCTTTAAGATGTTTCATGAACCATCCCTAGGCTAACAGGTCCACATGCCTGTCATAGGTGGAGTTTTGATATAATGGTGCTGACCATGCCTCCCCAGGTTTGAGCCCCTACCTTGCAAATTATGGGTTTCACCCCTCTTTTCACCTGGCACTATGAGCAGCCTCCCTGAGCTTAGGCATCACTGACTGGGTCCACCAGATCCATCTAGTCTAGAAGGAGCTTATAAACCACCTAGGAGAGATGAAGAAAGCTTACAAGAGACATGTGGACTGCTGGCAGCAGGAAATTCGTCCATCACAATAGGCAAGACAACTCCAAACCAGTCAACCCTCCTGGCAAGTGGATCACCGTTTCCTTGGACTATTTCAGATATGTTAGTAACCTTTAAACGGCAGCTTACCCAGCCCCTCAAAATATACCCAGTTTTTCATGCATCCCTTTTGAAGCCCTGGACTGAGAACCCACTCCCTGACCAAACCATCCACCACCCTCACCAGCTAAAATCCAGGGTCACAAGGAATTTAGAGTTAGTGATAGAGTTGAGCCATCCTCACTCTCCAATGGCCATATTGCTGCCTGTATTATATAGTGGACTATGAAGGCTACAGCCCTGAAGAATGCACACAGGAAACTTCTTCCAATGTCCACACACTTGACCTGGTGGGGAATTCCACAGGACTCACTCCAACAAGCTTTGACTATTATCACCCTGAAGGAGGGGTGAGATAAGAATTTTTCATGACTGAAACCTGGGATATTGGGGGTTCTAGATTGCTCATGTTTCTGTCCCCACCACTGGAAGCTCAAGTTGGGTTTCTTTTGGAAGATCCTGAGAAGCTAGAGTCTCTAGGAAAGAACACCCAGTGGAGCTTGTGTGGCAGACGCCTGAAGCCCACTGATTGGTTCATGCCTATATAAACTAGAAAGCCAACCAGAAGACCTGTCTAAGCCATGACGCCGAACGACAGCTTCCTTCTGCTCAAGACCTTGTCTTGCTGTGAACCTTAGAGCCTGACTTCTAAACCAGGTTAGTCCCTGACTCTGCTACTTGCCTCCTGTCTGTAAGCAGTTACGTGACCTGGATATAAATCATTTACTGGAGAGGGTTCAGAGAAGAGCCATAAATACAAGGCCACAAAAATTGAAGGTGAACCAAAGAAACATTAGTGAGCAGTTACAAGAATGCATCTGGCCATTCTCTGCACCAGGCTATTGCAGGGTAAATTTACACCCCAGCATGCCAAACATTAAGTGACTCTATAGACAAACCCCAAGAACCTTCCAAGGGAATGAAGGGAGTAGTAATGTGAATGGGGCAAAGGAAAGAGAGAGGGATGAGGTTTTTGAAAAGAAAGTGAAGAACACCACATAGGGGAAAGAGAAGGCATAGATGGAGAGGGGAGAAGAAAGACAGCAACTATCAGACACCAGGGGAAAAGCAGAGAGAATGGTAAGATAGCAGGGAAAATGATGCTATGATATAGGAAGGGAGACGTGCAGTGAGGAGAGGCACCACGCATTTTAGGATTAATTTTTATTTATAGACAGTTCAGTGGTAACATATAAAAAGACAACTGTGATTTCACCTTCACCACTCAAACACTCAATGGATCAAGTCCTCAATGTAACTCTGTATAGCTCTGTTGACTCTTGTGAATGATTCTGATTTACACCAGATGTGGTTCCTGCCCATTGACCCTAATGGATGGGTCGGGATTTACTCTAGCTGTGGATTTGGCCTTGATAGTCTCTTTCTCCATCTCTCTCATATACAGAATTAAAACAAACTGAGAGAAGTAAAACTTTTGTGAGATACTTAAGAGATATTGGGCAAGATTATCACCTGATTTACACTCTGTGTAAATTAACGGCCCCAGCTCAGGTCCTCAGCTGCTGCTTGGCTGCATTCAGACAGAACTGCAGGCAATGGGTACTCACACCAACTTCATAAAACCTTGGTCTCTGGAAACGTTGGAGCTGGGTTGGTACTCAAAAGATAAATGTTGATTTTTAAATGTTTTCTTGAATATGTAATCTATATCACATGCTGATTAACAAAGTACTTGTTCATAAAAGTTTGTCAGGTTCGAGGTCATTATGGCTAAACGAGAAAGGGCCTAATTACCCCAGTGTAATTATATCTGATGACATTATATTATCAAAATTTTCACCTTTCAGCAGATTTTGAGCTATGTCAGGATGGGTGGTAGGGGAGGAAAAAGGGACAGCTACATTGCAGAGGGAGACGACATTGAAATTATGAATCTATAGATTTTTATGAATTGCATGACACCATCCTTAGGATTCCTGTAACCTGGGCTGGTTTGTAACTATTCCCTAAGGGAAGTTATCACATCTGGCAAGCATCAGGTTCCAGCTACTCTGACTACATTGAATTTAAAAAAAAAAAAATCAATAAAACATTTTTCATTAAGGTTCAAACAGAATATTTTGGCCTTATGAGAATGGAACATTTTGATCTTTGATTTCAAAATGACTTTTCATTTCCACATTCAATTAACGTGATATTATTTTGTAAATTATAATGTAAAAGAAATTTAAAAGAAATTAATGAAAACAATTAAATAGTTGAGGTTGACACAAGACATTTAAATTGACCGAAATAATTCTAATACTAATAATAAATTTATTCCATGGGAAATGTTGACATTTTGATGATATATTCTAGTTTGGAATGATTTATTTAGAAATAACAGAATTTCCCTAGCAATGTAATCCTGACTTCTGACCAATTCTAATAGATAACATTATACCACCTGGTGACTGCCCCATGACAGGAGCTACTTAGGACACTTTTACAGCTCTTTCTAACTCCAGAGAAGCCCACAGAGGCCTTTGCATGGGCTAGTTTCTGATCTAACAGGGTGTAAGTGAGGAGAGAACTGAGTCCATGGCTGGGGCTTTTTGCACACTTTGCGTTCTCTGCTCAGCTCATACCCTGACTTTCTCTCCACTAACCCCCCTCATTCTACCTCTACTCACTCCAACATCCAGCATTTCCCCCTGTAGATCTCTACATTCCCATCTGCCTCCCCATCATTACTTCTTGATCCCCATAGCCCCACCTCTGCTCCCACACCTCCTGCTCTTCCCTCACAACTCAACAATGCTGATTTTCATTGTCCTCATCCCATGGCATCATGCTGCTCCAAAACACTTCCTGATGGAGCTACCTTTCCCTGAAGGTCTCCCATTATATCTAAAAACTTATTATGGGACGCACCATTGAGTTACCTGAATGTCTCTTAGGCTATGTCTACACTTGGCCAAATAAGTTGACTTAGCATGTCCACACTATAAAATTAGGTCAACTTAAAGTAGACCTTGCCAATCGACTTAAAGCGTCCACACTGGACACCTAAGTCGACTTGTAGGGGATAGGTGTACCTGGGACTGGTCCACGGTGGCGGGGGGGCACCCCTTTTAAAGTGCCAAGGGACTCAGCATTTGCCCCATTGTACCAGGGTACAATGGTGGCTGAGCAGGACAGGGACAGGGGCAGGGTATAGGAGCGTGGTGGGCAGGACTGTATCCTGCCCTCTGGGTGGGCACGCCAGGCTTTGGCTGTGCCAGCCATCCTGGCAGGGAGGTCAGTGGAGGAGCTCTGGAGCCCTTTAAGTCGACTTAAAGTCGATTTAGGGCTAATCTGCCTCCACACTGGCTAAGTTGACTTAATCAAGTCGACATTATACTAGGTTTAATAAAGTTGACTTAAAATTTCCTTAAGTCAACTTAAGCAGCAACTTAAGGAAATTGTAGTATAGACGCAGAGTAAATTAAGTCGACTTAAGCAGGCTTAAGTCGACTTAATTTACAAGTATAGACACACCCTTAGTTAGTAATGGATTTCGGCCTTGTAATACCCCCATTACATAGGGAAGAGTCAGCCCTGTTTCACAAATAAGAAACTGAGGTGCAAGTAAATGAAGGATATTTTAAAAGTTCCAGTGACTTAATAGCTATTTAAAGAGTGCCTATGTCATCTAGTGGCACTTTTAAAGACTAACGGATTTATTTATCGCATGAGCTTTCGTGGGAGAAAATCCCACTTCGTCATTTTCTCCCACGAAAGCTCATATGATAAATAAATCTGTTAGTCTTTAAAAGTGCCACTGGACTCTGTTGTCTTTCTACAATAGACTAACACGGCTACCCCTTTGGAATATGTCATCTAGGAGCATTTGAACTTTTACCATTGCTCAAGGTCTCCATAGGAAAGCAGATCTAAATCCAGAATGAATGCTTAATACACTCTTCCATGCTAACTTACCTTACCCATGGGCTATAAGCCACCAAAATAAATACACATATCAATACTGGCCCAGACTAGTCCTGTTTAGCTTGTGAAACCTGCAACACACAACTGCAAGCATCACCATGTGAATCCTCTAAATTTTGGTCAGTGGAGAAATGTTTTCCTGCTGAACATTTTCCTCAATGCGTTCTTCACCTCCTTGTTCCTAAGGCTGTAGATCAGGGGATTCAGCATAGGGATCACAATGGTGTAAAACACAGAGACCAACTTGTCTTGCTCCACCTCATTCATCCCCCCTGGCTGCACATACATGAAAGTCAATGTACCATAGTACAGCACAATGGCTGTCAAATGGGAGGCACAGGTGGAGAAGGTTTTGCGCCTGTTTGTGGCCGATCGCATCCTCAGGATGGTTGAAACTATGCAGGCATAAGAGATGAGCACAACCGCCCCATTCCCTACCACAACGAGGGAGGAGAAGACAAACAGAATCACTTGGGAAATGTAGGTATCAGAACACGAGAGACGCAGGAGAGGAGGTATGTCACAGAAGTAAGAGTTGATTATATTGGGGCCACAAAATGACAGCCCAAAGGTGCAGCTGGCTTGGATAAGGGCATTCATCATAGCGAAGAAATAGGAGCCAGCCACCAGCTGCACACAGAACCTCTTGGACATGATGACTGTATACTCCAGTGGGTTGCAGATAGCCATGAAACGATCATATGCCATCACAGCCAGGAGATAACACTCAACAGTGGCGTAAAGGGTAAAGAACCACATCTGTATGGCACATGCAGTGTAGGAAATAGTTTTGCCTTCTGCTAGGAAATCATACAGCATTCTGGGGGAGATGATGGAGGAGTAGCAGATGTCAATGAAAGAGAGGTTGCTGAGGAAGAAGTACATGGGGGACTGCAAGAGAGGATTGCTGATGATCAGCACAATCATGCCAAAGTTTCCCACTAAAATTAGCAAGTAGATCAGCAGGAAGAGCGCAAAGAGTGCCACCTCCAGTTCAGGGTGATCTGTGAATCCCAAGAGAATGAACTCAATCACCTGGGTTCCATTTCCCTCTCTCATCCTTCCAGCACAGTTTAGCTGCATGAATAAGGTTGAAAATCAACATTAGAGCTAGAGTTATATTTAGACTCTATAAAAGAACCCTGGT
The DNA here is from genome assembly GCA_007922175.1 of Pelusios castaneus. Lineage (NCBI taxonomy): Eukaryota > Metazoa > Chordata > Testudines > Pelomedusidae > Pelusios > Pelusios castaneus. The sequence continues at coordinate 156,461 of ML685957.1, forward strand.
AGTTAAGTTGAAGCTGGATTCAAAATTTAAAATGGATTTTATTTGGCCACCAATTTTTGTTTCAACCTCCTTGTGACAAAAAATAGCTCTTTGACTCACCATTTTCATTAACACTTTCATGTTTTCATTAAAAAAAACAACAACTGAAGCCCACTTTGTGTGTTTGCTTGTTTGCAACTGAAAAAACAAACTATAATTTTGTTATTTACAACCAAAATGTAAAGTAATAAAAGCTTAAGATTGCCATTCTGTGCCAAAATCCCACCTCTGCCACCATCACCATATTCAAAAATACGTGACACATATGAAAACAAATAAACCTCTAGTCAACATTTATGCAGAAAACAATATACATATTTTAATCAATTCTAGAATTTGGACTTTATTCTTGCTTATAATAACTGAACCAATCCACCTGAATCTTTATATGGATAGTCACCCAAGTCAACGTCTTTTATGGAACATTCGAAAGACATCAAACAAGACATTTGCAATTCTGACAGACCAGAAATGCAAGTGGGTTTCCCTTGTCAGGCTATTTCTTGAACTTTTTTTTGTTTTGGTCTTATCTCATGTCCAGAATGGCTACAGCTAGAACTGTTTTGTCATACACTGCTATTGGATTAGATCCAGTCTAACTAAAGCATTTATCTTCACTGCATGGCAGAATTATCTTTCACAGATGTTTTAACAATAGGAACTTTCTAGACCTCAACAGTGAGAGAAAAGAAAAAAGAACAAACAAACAAAAATATAACTTTTCACTGTGAAACAAGTATAATTGATGCTAAAGCAATGTAGAGCTTCTCTCCTGAGTTGGCAAAAAGCTAAAACAGAAGTTCCAATTCCCTACAAGTGCCTTCCCTACATTCTTGTCTTGGTGTTACAGTTCTAGCGTCTCCTTTATCCCCTTTCTGATCTCTCTAAGTGCATCCCCTTAGGTGTCAAACTCTGTGCCTTTACCTGCCCCTACGTGGAATCACGCGGTTCTTTTCCTCTTAGAATGGAGTCTGGTCTCCAGTACATCATGTATCTATGGTACTTATTCAGCACATCTGACTGGATTTGTCACCTCCTGTTCTTCCTTATGAAGATTTGTGATTGGCCCCAGAAGGCAGCTTTCTGAAATAAAAAATGTACTTTATTTTGCTGTGGGAACAAAGCATTTAGAGAAGGATTTTAAAATGACAGTTTGTGTACATGTCTGTTTTACCAAGAAACTTTTCATCTGTTAATATTCTTTGGGTCAGGAAAGTAAGAGTCCAAAGCTGGCTTTGTGTGAGGGTGTTTACTTAGCGTAAAGAAGACCCAGATTCATTTTAAACTGAGATTGAATATTTGACATCTGCTCTAGGAATTGTTCTGGAGAAGTTCTATGGCCTACATTATAGAGGACGCTAAACTCCATGGTCACAGTAGTCTTTTTTTGCCTAGGAATTTATTAATCCAATGATTATTTAGTTATAAAAAAAACAAAACAGCTTCAACATGAAAAACTGAAAGAAACTTGCACCAGAATATTCCATAGTTAGGCGTAGGAGAATTGCTTTATATAACTTTGATGTATAATATCAAGGTATATTTTTAAGCATTTTTGTCCAATTTTTATCTATTTAAATTTTCACAGTTGTGGGAAATAATGGGGTGGTCAGACAATAATTACTTAAGAGCAATAGAAATTAAGCTCCAAAAAGTTAAAGTTTTATAGCCATTAAAACATAGACATTAAACATCACGTGTCAACATATACACAGTAAAAATTGTTATATGAAATGTTAATACTGTCTCAAGCAGCAACTTTTTTTCTTTGCCTACCTGTAAAATTTGATGATTATTGACGAAATTTTTCTGTCTGTTTGCATGCATACAATGAAATCAACATTTACCGGTAAAAACTGAATCCTTCCAACACCACGTATAATACAATGGCTAGGGCACCCTCCTTGAATGTGGTAGACCCAACTGCAAATCCTTTTTAAATATCAGAAAAGGATATTGAAACTGGGTATTGAAACCCTAAATTTTATTAGAGTTGCCATGGTGACAGCTGATTATAAATGTATGGGAAAAATTCAAAAGATTTTAGTGTCAGAGAAAACATGCTTTGTTCATCCTATAATGGATTTTTTCAAATCACCATTTACCCTACCACAAATTGGGATTCAAAATCCAAAAGGATTTTTCTTTTTTAGTTGTTTGCTCATTAATACTCATACATAGCATAGATAGCCGCAGATTGCACACTCCGCTGTGACTTTCTAGTCAGACAATTCTCCATCGGTGTGATTAGAACTTACCACTGGGACAATCAGGAGTCAGTGAAGCTTGGCATTTGCTCATGATTTAGGCTTCTTGGGAAAGTCCAGCAGCACAGTTTAGTCTTTCTATTGTCACCTCCATGGAGAAACCAGACTTTTTCATCTGCTTCATACTAGATATAATCTTCTGAGTTAGTGTCACCTCAGTTAAGGGTTACCATTATGCATGCCGGTGATACAAAAAAATTTATGCATGACTTAAGTTTGATTTTTTAACCATTATTTACAATATTTATTTACAATAAATTAACAATAGAGATTTAAACTTTCTTATAAATGTATGCAGGAGGCACATTATGTAATTAGTTCATATCCCTAACTGCTTTGGGTTGACCCATAATGACATTTAAAAAATAAAAATTAAAAAACAAAACACCCCAACCTCCTTAATAATAACAACAGTAATCATTAATTTTTTTTCCAGGTAGGACAAATTTTCAATAACCAAAAATGTTTAATTACATTTTCAAGTGTTCTTTATCTGCTTAATAATATTGATTTGTTAATTATATTAATTATTATTAATTTAATGATAAGATTAAAGTAAAATTCAGAAAGAAAAATAATTTCAAATTGAAAATTCTAAACAATTCATTTAAACATTTCTAAATTTTTTTTGACTTTTTCAGATTTTTTCAACTGAAGCAATTCAATGTTTGCCATAAATTTGCTAAATATGTCAGTTCAACAAATCTGCATATTAAATGAAAAATATTTGTCTGAAATATTTCACTCAGTGCTATTCCATGTGATTTCTATTCACAATTCCTTTTTTGTATTGTTGCCAATTATATGATGAATTTAAGAAATAGAAAGTGATTCATCTGAATACCATTCAGTCTCAGAATCTGTTACCTGTAATAGAATGGATCTCACTCTACTAATATCACTCTGTTGAATCTGCAGGCTTTAGTGTGTGGTTTTTTACTAGGATTCCAGTATAGGCTGTGGACTTGTGGGATGTTTTCCCTGAATATATATAGAACTCCTGTGAGACTCAACTGTCAACAGTCTAGGCAATCCCTTTAGACATCTTGTTATTATATTATGCCCAATTATAACCCATAGAATGTACATTACTGAAGTTAAGTCCATCAGTCTTTTTTATATTAGACTTTCTTTAAGGTAGTAGGGAGAAGGAGGATCATGTAGTATCTTTGGGTGCGTCTACACTTACAAATTAAGTCGATTTAAGCTTGCTTAAATTGACTTAATTTAATCTGCATCTACACTACAATTTCCTTAAATTGACTTAAGCTGCTCCTTAAGTCAATTTAAGGAAATTTAAAGTCAACTTTATAAAACCTCGTTTAAAGTCGACTTTACTGGCTAAGTCGACTTTATAAAGTCGACTTAGCCAGTGTGGACACGGATTAGCCCTAAATTGACTTAAAGTCGACTTAAAGGGCTCCAGGGTTCCCCCACTGCCCTCCCTGCCAGGGTGGTTGGCACAGCCAGAGCCTGGCATGCCCCCCCACAGGGCAGGACAGAGCCCTGCCCACCCCACTCCTATGCCCTGCCAGTGTCCCTGTCCTGCTTAGCCCCCATTGTACCCAGGTACAATGGGGCAAATGCTGAGCCCCCAGCACTTGGCAAGGGGTGCCGTCCCACCACCATGGATCAGTCCCAGGTCCACCAAGCCCCTACAAGTCGAATTAGGTGTCTAGTGTGGATGCTCTAAGTCAATTTGCCAAGGTCCATTTTAGGTTGACTTAATTTTTGAGTGTGGGCATGCTAAGTCGACTTTGTGAAGTCGACTTAGCAAAGTCGACTTATTTGGCCAAGTGTAGACATAGACTTTTATTGGATCATCTTCACTGGGTGAAAGAGACAAGCTTCCAAACTTACACAGATTATTGTCTATGTAATATTTCAGAACGAGCATGTCTATAACAACACCACAATCAATATTTAAGGCAAGAGGACAGTCATGTGGTAGAAACACTAGTTCGGTATTAAAAATTGGGGATTCAATTCTTCACTCTGGGCTTGTCTTTATTACGCTACTCTGACAACACTGCAGCCATCAAAGCAGCATCATCAATTGAGTGGATCTGGTGAAGACAGACTCAGTCAATAGGACAGTGCTTTCCCAACAACTCTAGTTCCCCATCAGAATGTCAAGAGTAATCTCTGGGCAGGTCTACACTGCCTGCCATTTTTGGCAGCAGTCAAAGGGGGGTATGCAAGTTGCTTAAAATAACTTGTGTATCTCCCTTTGACTTCATTACATCCACCATGTCCAATGCACTGAGTTGAAGAGAGGACCTTTCCTTCAGCTCAGCACTACTTGAGTTGTAGGGATGGTGTTCAGGAATTGACTTCCCGATTGATTGTGTGGGTCTTCACAGACCCGATCAGTCGATCCAAAAGACATGCCTCTGTGTCTTGTGCTAGGACAGAGAGGCAGAGGCATCCAGTGGATAGTTAAAGTTACTCCAAGATTATGTTCCCTGGGAGCTCTCTACCCTTGAGGCAGAGGGCCAGCTGAAGACCTATGTGACATTTAAGTCCATGTTAAGACCTCAGAACAGGGTTTGAATGGGACATTAATTACGTACAGCCCATGAGATGACTAGCACAGGGGTGAAATTTACCCCTTAAGGGAAAAGAGAAGGTTGCATCAGCCCTTGCTCTATAGAGATGATGACTCAGGTTTCCCTTGCCTAAATTTTATTCATTAACCCCTTCTCTAGTTTATGTTTGATTTATCCCCCATAGGTAGCACATATTACAGAAAATGGCCTACGGAAACCATACTGCAGTTACTGAGTTTGTTCTTGTGGGATTCATGGGTCATGCAGAGCTTCAGGTGCTCTTTTTCATGGTATAACTAGTTATATACATTATCGCCCTGGTGGGGAATCTGGGGATGACCACACTAATTAGGACTGACCTTGGACTGCACAGTCCCATTTCCTATTTCCTCAGCCATTTGGCTTTTGTTGACACCTCTATTTCACAGCCATTGCCCCCAAAATGGTGGTGACTTCTTAACAAAGAGGAAGATCATTTCTTTCTCAGGACACATGGTCTAGTTCTGCCTGTTTGTTGTACGTGGGTCAATGAGTGCCTGCTGCTGGTGGTGATGGGGTACGATTGTTATGTGGCCACCTATACCTCACTGCTTTATTCGGTCACCATGTGGGCAGGCTCTGTGTACAGTTTGTAGCTGGCTTGTATGCAGTCAGCAGTTTATTCCCAGCAAAACATTCCATTTTTGCCTTTACTTTATCCTTCTGTGGGCCCAGTGAGATCAAACATTACTTCTGCGACATCACCCAACTCTTAGCCCTTTCTTGTTCTGACACCCAGATCTATGAGATGGTGATCTTTGCCCTCATTAGCATCAGCTGTCTAAGTATCACAATGACCATCCTTGTCTCCTGCATTTACATTCTCTCTACCTTCCTGAGGATCCATTCCAGCAAGAGCAGGCACAAAGCCTTCTGCACTTGCACCTCCTGCCTGATGGCTGCCACTGTCTTCTACAGGCCCATTTTCTTCATGTATCTGCACCCCAGTTCTGCCTATGCACTGGATCAATACAAAGTGTCTTTTCTGTTCTACATGGTATTGACCTCTAGGCTGAACCCTTTGATCTAGAGCCTAAGGAACAAGGAGGTGAAGGAGGCCCTGAGGACAATAATTGGGAAACAACTGCCACAAAAATACACCAGCATTGCAATGAAGAGAGAAGGTGGTGAAAGAGGCATGTGCTGAGTGCTCTTAACATCTATCCTTTACTGATGTCACACCCTCTCCCTGCCCCCACCCCCATGTGATCCAGGATTTGAGAGGCTTGAATGTAATACTCAAAAACTGAAGTCTCTAAAAAACAGGGACTACAACTTTAAGGTACACACTGCCCCTGTGTGGGATGAGCATAGTGATCAGCATTTGGGGCAGGGTGGAAAGTTGCAGCTTGAGTGATGGATGGGCTGGGTGGGCCAGGAGAATGGCTGGGAGAGTCATGGATGGAGAAGGAGTGGGTACCTTGCTGCAGGGGAGTGTACAGAATGCAAAACATCAATGCTTTAGTAGTGTGCTGCATAGCCTACGTAACCAAGGTAGCATGAGGCCCACTAGTAAGTGCCTGTGGTGTTATCATAGAATCTTTGGGCTAGAAGGGACCTCATGAGGTCATCTAGTCCAACCCCCACTAAAAGCAGGACCACTCCCACTAAATCACCCCAGCCAGGGTTTTGTCTAACTGAACCTTAAATATCTCCAAAGATGGAGCTTCCACCACCTCACTAGGTAACCCATTCCAATGTTGTCCTTTCCCTTTTCTCCTTTCCTTTAATTAGCAAACTTACCTAATTATAACTGGCTTCTTTGGGTTCAATTAAGGTGACCAGATGTCCTGAGTTTATAGGGACACTCGTGATATTAGGGGCTTTGTCTTATTTAGGTGCCTATTACTCCCCACCCTTGTCCTGGTTTTTCCCACTTGCTGTCTGGTTACTCTCAGTGCAATCCAAATGATAACGTAATTGCACTTCAAGGTAACATGGCTTTTATAGTTGTGTTTGCTGCTTGAGAAGCTGGAAAAAGTTCCTGATACCTGATTTTTTTGTGAATATAGTGACAAAACTCTGAAGAAGGTCAATACTTTTCAATGAAAAATTGGACTTTCTACCAAACCAACATTTTTAATGGAAAGTATTGACTTTTTGCTGAAAAATTTCAATGAGTTTTGGTCAGAAAACCATACTCCAAAAACATTTCCCCAAGCGTTTCTCTGATTTTAGTTGTTTGGTCTCAGCAGTTTTTTGAAGAAAAATGTTTGGTTGCCAAAGGAAAAATGGTTTAATGTTTTTATTTTTTGAGGAAAAGTTGAAAATTTAAGGGGGGAAACCGAAACAAATAAGAAAAAAGAACTCCACAATTTTCCAGCCAACTCTAGTAAATAACATTAGAGAACAGAAATGCAGGCATCTATTACCTATGAAATATCTCCACCTAGTGACATAGAGTTTATACCAAAGGGAGCATTGATCTGTTAATTTTTGGAGACCTCTATCCGTATAATATGAAAGCTATGGGTTGGTGTACATTGATTTCAGTGGAACCCAATCAGAAAGCATGTTCTGATTCTGTATGCAGTCATTTGTTTCCAATAACTTTACTTGCTATCACTTGAATTTCTATTCCTTGTTAAATTAACTAGTACTGATTTTCACCATAAGCATATCTACATATCATATGTTAGGGAGAGGAGAGGTCTGAGATGTAATTGGTAAACTGCAATGTACTGTTTCTCTGGGAGCAGACAGGAGATGCTCTCTGTGGGTGTGCAGTTGAGCAGGGGCTGCAAACTCCAGGGAAACACTCAGAGCACATGGCAATTGGAGTATGTCTATTGCTAATCTATAGAGAGAGGTCGAGGTTGTGTAGGTGTAGATGGGAGTACTTGTGTTGCTTATGGCTGCTGGATTTTGGTAACAGAATCCTGGCTGGCACAGAGGCCTCATGCTAAGGAACATAACATGTGATAGCCAGGTATTCTAGGAAGCATCACACTGCTTCTGGTTCCACCAGCAAAAGATCTACCTTTATACATTTACCTGTGTTTGAAAACTTTGTATATTTGGACAGCAACCAAAGATCTTTAAATGCCCTCTCATCTCTTCCATTGGATTGCTTGATTGCTTTGCTACAGGGAGCACAGTACGACATACTCTATAAAGAAGTTCCAAAGGGGTAGCTGTGTTAGTCTAGTTCAGCAAGACAAACAAGAAATCTGGTGCACTTTTAAAGACTAACAAATTTATTTATTGCTTGAAAGCTTTGTTAGGCTTTAAAAGTGCCACCAGACTTGTTTGGTTTTCTATAAAGAAGGTTCTCTAGGTCTCCTAAGGAATGTCCATAAATAAGGCACAGAAGGCTAAAGTCTGTTTTTCTCTGCTGTAACCAGAAGTATTATACAAGAAAGTGTGACAAAGGGATGCCTGGTGGCAGTTTCCCAAGTCAGTTCTCTGGGTTTTATATGTGGGAAAGAAAAAGTCTGAGAAGTAATTTTGCAAACCTAAGAGGTTTCCCATAAAAGAATCAATCTAGATACTATATTCTACCTCAATCTCTATAGGGTCATAGAGAAACAAGATGGGTGAGGTAATACCTTAGATTGGACCAACTTCATAACATACCATACAAAGCACACCATACTAAGGGCTAATCTTCACTGATGGCGGCAAAATTGCTGCCATCACCTTCCCAATTGACGGATCCGTTCTGGGAAGACCTGCTCAGTTGAATGGGAAGCCTGTCTATTCAGACCATTCTGGCAACTGGAATAGAGCTGACTCGAAGGGAGTCCCCAACCTTCCACTCAAGGCAGTGGATGTGCTAGGAGCAGGTCAGTCAAACTCAGATACGCAAGTTATCTTAAGTAACAGTGTAGACCTGGCCTAAGAATACGTACCATACCATTCTGTGCCTACCTAACCTAACACATAGGGTGCGTCTACACTTACAAATTAAGTCGACTTAAGCTTGCTTATATTGACTTAATTTAATCTGTGTCCACACTACATTTTCCTTAAGTCGACTTTAAGCAGCAGCTTAAGTAGACTTAAGGAAAATTAAAGTTGACTTTATTAAACCTCGTTTTCAGTCGACTTTGCTGGCTAAGTCGACTTTATTAAGTCAACTTAGCCAGTGTGGATGCAGAGTAGCCTAAGTCAACTTAAATTCGACTTAAAGGGCTTCAGGGCTCCCCTACGGCCCTTTCTGCCAGGGTGGCTGGCACAGGCAGAGCCTGGTGTGCCCACCCACAGGGCAGGACAGAGCCCTGCCCACCCTGCTCCTATGCCCTGCCAGTGTCCCTGTCCGGCTCAGCCCCCACTGTACCCAGGTACAATGGAGCAAATGCTGAGCCCCCTGGCACTTGGCAAAGGGTGCCCCCTGCCACTGTGGACCTGTCCCAGGTCAACCTAACCCCTACAAGTCGACTTAAGCACCCATTGTAACCCCTGCAAGTCGACTTAGGCATCCAGTGTGGACGCTCTAAGTCGATTTGGCAGGGTCCCCTTTAAGTCGACTTAATTTTTGAGTGTGGACATGCTAAGTTGACTTAAATTAACAAGTATCGACCTAGCCATAGAGATGGAAAAAGACCTATCAGATTACCCAGTACGCCTCCTGCAAGTGAAGATGTCTTGAAAGCACCCTTGTAAAGACATATTACATGGAGATTGTGGGTACTACTACAAAAATCCATATTTCTCAAACACAATTATACCTGAACTTGCATAATGCAGTTCTAAAATCATTCCTATACTACCATATCCTCCAGATGACGTAAATTGCTGTAGCTCCAGTGATGTCAAAGGGTCAAATTCTTAGTTGCTGTAACTCAGTAGCGCTCCATGAAAGTCAAGAGAGCTACACTGATTTGTATAATTTATTTCTGGTATTCTCTTCTGGGCCTTCCATATAAAAACAGGTAGAAAAAAGAAAACACAAATGTAACTGGTTGAGTCTTCAGAGCCCAGGTTGAGAACAGAGCTTGGAGATGTTCCAGTGATTGGATCCCAAGGGATCATGGAGCAAATATAAGCACTGCAAGAGAATGTCACTGGCTTCTCTCCATGAAAAAATGTCCACTGCACAGGTAGGTTTGACATCTTTGGATTTGGAAGAAAACAGAAAATATGTATATTTATTAATTTCTATATGTTAGTATTTTGAGAGGCTCAGGCTACTGTGGAGATTTAGGGAAAATAGAACAAAGGGGAGACATTGGATCTGCCAACAGGTTTAGAAAGGGAGTGTATAAAAAAACACCCAGTCTTACTACTAGGAATTATTAGCATTCAACTCATGTTTCAAAACATTTTCTAAACAGAAGGTAAGTAGCATTACCCCCATTTTACTTATGAGGAAACTGAAGCACAGAGGCAGTGTGGAATGACTGGAATTTGCTCTCTTAATTTATAAGAAGTAGACATGAGCCTTTGGCCACATGGACTGTAGCCCAGGTTCTGTAGTAAAGTAAGACTAGCTAAACCTCTCCTATATATATATTTAGGGACCAGTCCTGCAAACCTCTCTCACCTTACCAGCAATGGGACAATTTGCATTCTGTATATGCAATTGATAAGACTATTATTAGAATATTGCATCCAGTTGTGCAGCTCATATTTTGAAGAGCATATATTGAAAAAATGGGGATAGTGCAGAAAAAAACTCCTAGAAATTATTGGAGGGCTGGAAAATATGCCATGCAGTGAGAGATTTGAAGAGCTCAATCTGTTCAGTTTATCAAAAAGAAGATCAAAAGGTAAATTGATTAGGGTGTATAAATATCTTTTTAGGGGAGAAAATGCTAATGTCTAAAGTGTTTTTTAATCTAGCAGAGAATGGCAAAACAAGAACTAATAGCTGGTAGTTAAAGAAGATAACTTCAAATAAAAAATAAGGCACAAGAGTTAAAGTGATTGACCTCTAAAAAGACCCCCCTAGAAGAAATGCAACACTGAATGCCTTTATGGAAGATATACTTTAGCCAAACACAAATTATTTTCTTACAGGAATAATGGGATGAAGTTATAGGAATTGTATTGTACAGGATGTCAGGCTAAATGATCTAATGGTCTCCTTAAAAATCTATGAATCTATTTGTCGGTATATGGAACAGTCATGAGTAAGCAGACATAGGAAAACAAAAAAGGAGTCTTGTGGCACTTTTAAAGACTAACAAATTTATTTTTTGCATGAGCTCTCATGGGCAAAATCCTACTTTGTCAGATGCCAGAGTGGAGAAAACTTACATTAAAAAAATAAACAAACAAAAGAAAAAAAACTTACAGTATGGGAGGGAAAGATAAATCCAGTGATTACATTTCACTGCATCAGGTCAGATTACTTCAGGAAAACAGACAAGTTTTATAGATTCAAACACAACATATCAGAAAGTGGTGATGATGAGATAGGGGAAAATCACTGTTATTAATGAAAAACAAAGGAGGAGTCTTGTTGCCTATTTAAAATTTAATATTTATAGTGGGAGCAGTTCATGCTCTCATTGAGACCCAAGTTGATGGCATCGAATTTGCATATGAATTCTAACTCTAGAGCAGGGGCGTCAAATTCAATTGCTATGGTGGGCCAGGTTTGACTTAAAGGTACTTTAAATGGGCCATTCATACATTAAATCAAAATACTAGGGCATTCTCACGACATCGCGGAATGCTGTCTATGCGAAACTGCACTCCGCGATGCCACTCTCTCTCTATCTGTCAGGGAGAGAGAGTGGCCTCATGGAGCGCAGTCTCGCATACTCAGAGCTCTGTGATGTCATGAGACCTGACACTGTCATGGCATTATGTAGTGCTAGGTGTGCAAGACCACAGAGAGGTCTGCCTCCCAAGGCTTGGGAGAGTGAGGGATCATCTTGAAGGATAAGCTGTAGATCCTTGATGGATTGTAGAGATTTGAGTTGGGGACTATAGGTGGTGACCAATCGTGTTCTGTTGTTTTCCTTCTTGGGTTTGTCCTGTAGAAGTTGACTTCTGGGTATCTGTCTGGCTCTGTCAATCTGTTTCTTCACTTCCCCAGGCGGGCATTGTAGTTTTAAGAAGACTTGATAGAGATCCTGGAGGTGTATGTCTCTGTCTGAGGGGTAGGAGCAAATGCTGCTGTATTTTAGGGATTGGCTGTAAACAATGGATCGTGTGGTGTGTTTTCGATGAAAGCTCGAGGGATGTAGGTAACTATAGAAATCAGTATGTTTCCGGTATAGGGTGGTGTTTATGTGTCCATCCCTAATTTGTACTGTAATGTCCAGAAAATGGATTTCCCATCTGGAATGCTCTAGGCTGATCATCAAGGATCTACAGCCTATCCTACAAGATGATCCCTCACTCTCCCAAGCCTTGGAAGGCAGACCTCTCTGCACTTAGAGACAGACCCCCAACCTTAAACAGATACTCACCAGCAGCTAGAGACCATACAACAGAAACAGTAAGGCATACTCATACCCCTGCAACAAACCCCACTGGCAACTCTGCCCACATATCAACACCAATGACACCATTACAGGACCTAATAAAAATAGCTACTCCATCAGGGGCTCCTTCACCTGCTCATCCACCAATGTGCTATAAGGTACCATGTGCCAACAATACCCCTCCGCCTTGTACATCAGAGAAACTGGACTGTCTCTGTGCAAGAACAAATGGACACAAATCTGACATCAGAAAAAAGAATGTTCAAAAAACCAATAGGAAATCACTTTAATTTCCCAGGCCATTCAGTAATGGACTTATCTGTATTTATTTTCAGGCACATTTACTCTAGATCAGAGCTTCAAAGAGAAACTTTAGAGGTAGAATTCATATACAAATTTGATGCCATTAACTTGGGTCTCAATGAGAGCATGAACTGGCTCTCTCACTATAAACATTAATCTTTAAACAAGCCACAGGACTCCTCCTTTTTTTTTTTTCATTACTAACAGTGATTCTCTCCTCACTCAACCTTGCCACTTTCTGATATGTTGTCTTTGAATCTACACAACTTGTTTGATTTGCTGAAGTAATCTGACCTGATGCAATGACATGTAATCACTGGATTTCTCTTTCCCTCCCACACTGTAAGTTTTTTTCAATATAATTTTTCTCTACTCTGGCATCTAATGAAGTGGAACTTCGCCCATGAGATCTCATGAGAAAAATAAATTTGTTAATCTTTAAAAGACTCTTTTTTTGTTTTGCTGAACTAGACTAACACAGCTACCCCTTTGGAACTAGACATAGGAAGTCATTCTGTTTGGAAGAATGACTTTAAAAATGGCATCTTATTCCACAATACGTCTCCTCCCCATGAGTGGAGTCAGAACTGATTGTTTAAATTATGAGTAAGAAAAGTTTCTCTACTTTATATTACCATTTGCACCACAGACCCAGCCCTAGAGAAGAAAGGGAGTTCAATTCTACTTTGGTTCACATATCCTCAAAAGAATTGTTAACTAAATTCTAACTGTAGAGTCATATTTTGTCTTCTGCTGATCCTGTGTAACCTTCCTAAAAATCAATTTACTTCATTGGGACTTCTGTGTGAATACAGATTATATGTATCAACATATATATGTATACATATGATATATGTATATATCAATACCAAGCTGGTGTAAACAATTCCAAAAGGTTTAATACAGCTAAATCTAAATGTATACAGTTAAGAACAAATAATGTAGGCCTTATATACAGGATGGAGGAGTCTCTCCTGGGAAGCAAGGAATTCGGAGGTCATGGTAGACAAAAAGGTGTATATGAAAAAAACAACAAGAGTCCTGTGACACCTTCTAGACTAACAGATTTTCTTCGGCATAAACTTTCATGGACTATAACCCACTTCGTCAGATACATGATGCAGGTGTATATGAGGTTCCATTGTGACACAACTTTGGCTGAAAGGGCTGATATTAGTCTTGAATTCATGAACAGGGGAATCTTAACATGAAGTATTTTACCTCTGTATTTTGGCACTGGTGAGACTGCTGCTGGATAGACTGTGTCAAGTTCTAGTATCTACAATTCAAGAAGAATATTGATAAAATTAGAGGGTTCAGAGAAGAGCCAAAAGAATGATTAAAGCATTAGAAAACCTGTTTGATTGTGACAGGAGCTCAATCTATTTGGCTTAAGAAAGAGAAGACTAAAGGGTGACTTGATTATAGTGCATACATACCAACACAGGGAACAGATATTTGATAATGGGCTCTTTAATCTAGTCAACAAAGGCATTGCAGCATCATTTGGTTGTTATCTGGAGGTAGATAAACACAGACTGCAAATAAGTCATATTTTTTAACATTGAGGTAATTAACCTCTGGAATAATTTATCAAAGATTGTGGCGGATTATCCATTACAGGCACTTTTAAAATCAAGATTGGATATTTGAAAAAGAAAGAAAGAAAGAAAGAAAGAAAGAAAGAAAGAAAGGTACTGCAGTACAAACAAACAAGGGGTCCTATGAACTAAAGACTAACAATTTTAATTTTATTACACTTTTGAGGGTGAATCCCACTTCATCAGATGCTAGAAATGGAAAACTTATAGTATGGGAGGGAAAAATAAATGGGTAAGTCATAAGATCAGGAAATCAAACAAGTTGTTTTGATTTAGTGTGGAACAACAGATAAGGTGGAGAGGTTGGGGGTGGAGGGGTCACTTTTGGTAATGAGAAAACCAACCAAAATCCTTGTTCAAACCTAAGCTAATGGTGTCAAACCTGCATATGAATTCCAACTCTGCAGCTACCCTTTGAAACTGACTTTAGCAGATAACCTGGCTTCTATTCTCTGACAATGGTAATCCAAAATCAGACCATTTATCCTAGGTAAACCGAATTCTTCCATACATCCTACTCCTGACAATCTGATCCTTCAAAATGACACAGATACTGTGTCAACCCTCGTTCAGCCCACTTCAGATCTCCAATACTTCTGTACCTTTCTTCTTCTTCACCACAATTAGGTACTACACAGTGAACAAAATGGCTGGGAGAAATGGCACCATGGTGACTGAATTCATTCTCATGGGGTTGACAGAATGTCCAGAGCTGCAGGTCCCTCTCTTTGTGGTGTTCCTGGTGATCTATGTTTCCACACTGCTGGGGAATTTTGGGATGATCATGGTAATCTGGGCTAATCCCCAACTTCACACTCCCATGTACTTCTTCCTCATTAACTTGTCTTTCATAGATCTCTGCTATTCTTCTGTCATCACCCCCAAGATGTTGGTGAGTTTATTGACAGAGAGGAATGTGATTTCATCTGATGGGTGTGCAGCACAAATGTTCTTCTGTGTTGCTTTGGGGACGACCGAATGCTTCCTCCTGGCTGCTATGGCATATGACAGATATGTGGCCATCTGTAACCCACTGCTCTATATGTTCACCATGTCCACAAGACTCTGTGAACTTTTGGTAGCTGGCTCATATATAGGTGGCATTTTGCATTCCACAATTCATACAACTTCGACCTTTAGTTTATCCTTCTGTGGCTCTAATGCCATCAACCATTTCTTCTGTGATATCCCGCCTCTGCTCACGCTCTCCTGCTCAGACACCCGTTACAGTGAAATCTTGCTCTTTAACGTGGTGGGATTTATTGTAACTATCACCATTTTGGCTATCTTGGTCTCATATGTTTGCATCCTCACCACTGTTCTGAAAATTCGCTCCAGCAGGGGGAAGCAAAAAGCCTTTTCCACCTGCACCTCTCACCTTGCCTGTGTCACTATTTTGTATGGAACTCTGGCTTTCATGTATTTACGGCCCAGATCCAGCTACTCACCAAACAAGGACAAAGTCATTGCTGTATTCTACACAGTGGTGATCCCCTTGCTGAACCCTTTGATCTACAGCCTGAGGAACAAGGAGGTGGTGGAAGGTCTGAGGAGAGTGATGAAGACAATATTCTGTAATAAACATGCTTATTAACTTGAGGCTGATCAATTATGTATGAGAAATGTGTGTTTTATGATCTCATTTATATTTTGAATTTCGTGATACTCAGAATATATACACATATTCCTAACCTGTAATTTAGCTGTGATTCCTAGGAATAACCTTAACTCTAATAAATGGATTTTTATCCTAATTCAACTAGCTAATCTTTATGAAATGACCCCCTCTCCATCCTCTATGTGGAGCACCAATCAGGATTGAAACTCAGGAACTCTGGATTCCAAGGCAATGGATTTTGTATATATTTTGACCTTAACAGCTAGTATTGTTAACATGAAAGAAGAAACAGAATCATCAATTTCTTACAAGGTGCAGCCATTAGAAGAAGCCAGTCTCTCACTGAGTTATGTTTACATCTTATTCATAAAAATGATGCTAAATTTTTGAATATTGTTTATATGTAGTGGGCACCATTAGATTGTGACATTTACTTTTTGTAGTAATTGATTTTTCCAAGAAAATATCGGATTAAGTGAACACACACATTATCAATCATCATCTATTTACCCTCCTTCAGTTCCCTGAAAATTCCAGGCTCTCTCTATACATATCAGTTGACTCATATATATGTACTATCGAGCTCAAAATTTTAGAAGATAAGCACCTTCGAAAGTGTGGCCAATGTTCTGAGGTGGCACTGAATGCTCTGTCTCTCGGGTGCTTGGCTGACTGGCTCTTGCTCAAGTTTTTAGGGTCTAACTGATCATTACATGTGGGGTGGGGACAGGAAGGAATTTTCCCCATGTCAAATTGGCAGCGATCTTTGGGATGGGGAATCACCTCTTCTGCAATGCATGTCGCAGATGGCTTGTTGGCATCATTTAGGTACATTTCACTTAATCAAGTCCCTGCCATTGCAGGGGACTTGGACACTGGCGCACCTCAATCTTTCTTATGCTTTGTCTGTGGCACATAATAGTCTCCTGTGGGTTGTAATACCTTGGTGTAAATTTGGTTGTCGGGTTTAAGCGTGTGGATGTTGGGTGGTCGTGCTGGTCTGTGATATACCAGAGGTCAGACTGGAGGGTCCCTTCTGGCTTTAAACTCTGTGACTCAGTTGGTGTACGTCGGAATGACTCCATTGATTGCAATTTTCACCAGCCAAGCATTTGGCCTATAAGATACCCCTTTTTATCAGTATACTCCCCATTTGGCTCTGTGAGTTTACGTCATTCATGATCTGCAGCCCATTCCAACTTATACAAAATTCATAGGTTCAAAGGAGATAGTGGGATTTGCATCCGTAATGTTTTGTGTTGGCAATATCTAGGCCTGGCCAGAAAATGGGCATTTTCCATGGGAAATTTCAATGAAAATATTTAAAAAAAAAAAACAAAAAAACCCACAGGCCTTTTTAATAAAAAAATTAAGATTTGGTTGAAAAAAAATATTTTAACAACTTAAAATTAAAAATTTTCAGCATAAAACTAGTGAAAACTAAATAAAAAATGGTTGAAAACCGCCCATAACTGAAAATACAACTCCCAAATTGCATAAAAATAATCTAAAAAGCTTTGGGTTTTGAAACATTTTTAGATGTTCCCATTTTTCAAGCAAAAAAACCAAGGATACACTTTAGTGAACATTTTCATTTAGTTCAAATATTTCTCTTAACAATAAAATAAAGATGGAAAGAAATGGCCAGTGCTAGTTACAATCTTTTATTCCTTGATTATGAACATTTTTTTCCAAAAACAAAAGCAGCAGATGAAACTGAATCATTTCAAATGTACAAATTCACATCCTCTGAGTCGCAGACACAATTTTCCCTAGACACAAGGTCTCACAAGAGCTTCTAATGAGCTTGGATAAAGCACAGAGCTCTGAGACATCTCACTTGTTAGACGCAAAAAGTTTCAGAACAAATAAAGTCATTCAGCAACACCATCCCAGAATTATCACCACTTCTTCCCACAGGTAAGCTCTGGGTTTCTTTATGGAAGAAGAATGCACAACTACAATTTATTTACTGTGGCTGGGGTTGTCAATCCTTGAAGATTGTCCTGGATTCTCCAGGAATTAAAGATTATGTCATGTGGTGAAACCTCCAGGAATACACGCATCCAAAACTGGCAACCCTAACTGTGATCTAGTGGTTAGACTAACAGACTATGGCTCCAAAGATGTGGGCTATATTTAGGTATAATCAGAAATTTTCCAATGACACATTTTTCAATTGGAAAATGCCAATTTGTAAAAACGGACACTTTTTTTGTGGTAATATATCAGTTTCAAACAACATTTAATCAGGAAAGGTTTCTCGGACTAAGAATGGCTTTTCTGATCAAAACCAGAGCAAGAGAATGAGGCTCTTGCCAAATCTCAGGACAGTCACCTGGAAAATGAGAGTCCTGGGTTGGTCCTTGCTTTGGCTGATTCTGAACAGGGATGTGCACCCAGTTTTCCCACATCTCAGTATGTCTTAACTACTAGAGTGGGAACTAATTGTTTTTGGTGAAAAAATGTTGAAATGGCTCACTTTTGTCCCAGGAAGAAAAGTGGGGGGGAGGGAATCTCAATATTTTTCATGATGTCACTGACATTAGCTAGCCCGCTGACCTTGGACAACTCACATTACCTCTGTGTCTTAGATTCTATCATCTGTAAAATGGGAACAATGATGCTTACCTTCTGTGAAAAACATGTTGAGATTAGGGATGTAGAGTGCTGTCACAAGAGTGAGTTAGTTCTTATCTGAGGAGAAATTAAGGGAACAGTGTTCATGTAGTCTGGGAAAAAGAACTATCCTCAGTCATCCTATAAGGATAGTAACTGGTAGGGAGAGTCCTAGCTATAAGAAAAATACTTCTTTCTTCCCATTCACTACTATGACTGTAGACTTCAGAGGGTGATCATTCACAGTCCTCGCCTTTGAATGCCTGGGTACTTTGGACACAGCACTTACAGTGGAAGGTTTACTCCCCCCTTGACCTTAACAATGATCAAGTCTGTTGACCTTCTTTACCTTGTGAAAGCTCATGGGGGTATGGAAACCTTTCCTTAAAGATGTGGTGTTTGGGTATATGTTCTTCTCTGATTGATTGAGGTCTTGGAATGTTTAGTTGTACTTTAATATCAAAATTACTTGATAGATTTCTTCTAGTTAATTACATACTTATGGTTGATAAGGGCAGATTCTGAAGGTCAACAAAGTACACAAAGGATTAAATTCTGAACGTGTTACTCATGCTGAGCATCAGCCTTCTCCAGCAGTGGCCACAATTAAATTCAATGAGACTACTTTAGGAGGAGAGTTCTATTCCACATGAGCAAAGGGATAAGAATTTGGCCAACATTAAAAAAAAAAATTCTATGATAGCATATATGGCTACTGAATTCCCTTCACAGGGAGATGATAGTGCTGATTAAGGGAGCTTTAATCTAAAGGCATAACAAGAATGAATGGTTGGAAGTTCAAGCCAGACAAACACAAATTAGAAATAAAATACAATTTTTACAGTAAGAAAGACTAACCACTGGAACATATTTTCAAGGAAAGTGGTGGATACTCCATCACCTGAAATCTTCAAGCAGGGTTGGATCCCTTCACAGAAGGTACGTTTTAGTCTGACAGTGTTCATTACATTCCATAGCGGACTAACAGGATAGGGTTTTGTGGTCCGTTATTCAGGAGATCAAGCAACATGATGTAATAGATCCTTCTGGCAGTGAAAAATGAATATAAGTGTCTGTTTGATCTTATGTATTTTTCTTGCTATCTGCATCAGCGACTTGGCAACCAATTTATAAACAGGGGATCACATATTCTGCTGGTGGAAACGCACTGAAGACTATACTATTTTGGCAGCACAGCATTTAAAGCAGGATGTCAAACTGCACACTGAATGCTCAGATCAGTTATTCTAAAAACTGTCAGATGTGAACCTACCGCTTATCTGGGGAAATTTAGATGTTCATTTTAGGAACAGAGTTTATTTCTCACGTGTTTACAAATGAATACTCCTTTTTGGGTTCATTTTCAGTGATGCCTTTGAAGACTTCACCAAGATTTTAAGATCAATATTATCCTTACTTACTAATACAAATCAAGCACGGGGAAAGACAGTCAGAATGAATACCATCATAGCTTAAAAAAAAAAAGTAATAAAGACATGTCTAAAGAAGAGACTAGATAAGAAACTTCAGCCATAGGCAAGGTTACACTGTAATGCTTTGGGTAATATAAAAGAAAGTCCACATGTGGCATTCCTCACAGTTAGAGATAGAATATTGAACTAGATGAACCACTGATCTGATCCGGTACAGTAATTCTTGAATTATGTTTCTCACTCCATGCAGGTAAAGCATTGTGGAGAAGATGGATGAGGGAAACCACACCACAACGGTTACTGAGTTCATTTTTATGGGATTAACAGATAACTCAACATTGCAGGTCACTCTCTTCGTGCTGTTCCTGGTCATTTATATCATCACCTGGGTGGGCAATCTCGGGATGATTCTGTTAATTAGGAGCAATCCCCAATTTCACACCCCCATGTACTATTTTCTCAGTAACTTGTCTTTCCTGGACATCTGTTATTCTTCTGTGATTGCTCCCAAGACACTGGTGAGCTTCTTAGAAAAGAAAAAAAACATCTCTCTGGCTGGCTGTGCAGCACAACTATACTTTTTTATAGCCCTGGGGACCACAGAGTGTTTCCTGCTTGCCGTGATGGCCTATGACCGGTATGTGGCCATCTGTAACCCACTGCTGTATCCAGTTATCATGGCCCCCAGGGTCTGCATCCCATTGGTAGCTGGATCATATATCATTGGCATGTTGCATTCCCTGGTACACACAGATTTTACCTTCAGTTTGTCCTTCTGTAGGTCAAATGAAATCAATCATTTCTTCTGTGACATCACTCCTTTGTTCTCACTCTCCTGCTCTGATACCCACATTAATGAATTCCTGCTTTTTACTCTTGTTGGCTTTATTGAAATCATCACTGTTCTGACAGTCCTAATCTCTTACATATATATCCTCCGTACCATCTTGGGTATCCACTCTGCTGAGGGGAAACGCAAAGCTTTCAACACCTGTGCCTCCCATTTCACTGGGGTTACAATTTACCATGGGACAATTCTCTTCATGTATCTGCGACCTAGCTCTTGCTACTCCTTGGACACAGACAAGATCATTGCTGTATTCTACACGGTGGTGATCCCCATGCTGAACCCTCTGATATACAGCCTGAGGAATAAGGAGGTGAAGGCTGCCCTGAAGGACTATACTGTGAGGAAGTTATTAAGAACTGTGATTCATAATATTTGGATAAATCAATAAGGAATGCATGATGTAGAAGGAAATATCTGTGTAATGCTGTTATTTAAAAAATGAGACTTTATATAAACGTCAGGGATTTAGGTTCTCAGATCTGGTATACGGAGTCACCTAAGTTACTTGGTTTTAAGAAAATTTAAGCCAAAATTACAAGTTGATTATTCCACCCTTCACATAGTTGTGGCTATGAATACCATATCATAAAAACAATTTTTATATGTAAAGGATCTGTATTTTTATTAGCCTTATTGAAGTAAGCCAATGGCCAGTGATCAATAGTTTCTGACTTTTACGATAATATTTGTTCCGGTATCCATAACCACGCAGTTTTGGTAACCTTAGAAAAGCATTGGCTGCTATGGATTGAAATTTGAGACCTCAGTATCAGGGGGATCTCTCCCTTGTCTCCTGCGTTAAGTCAATCGGACCCTGGGGTTAATGGCTATATAGAAGCTCAAATGGGGAGACACATGTAGACACCTAGGGTACCTCATGAATGGCTAGCAGTTGGTAGAGGGAGGAGTTCCTCTGGGGGTGAGGGTGGGAAACTTCCAAAACATGTTCTTGAGGGTCCGGTTGAACTGCTCCACTAGTTTGATGGTTTGTGTATGATTCACAGATGTCAAGAGCTTCTTGATCTGAAGGAAGGCACAATACTCCTGTAGGAGTTGGGAGGTAAAATTTGTCCCTTGGTCAGAAAGTAACCCCTGGGGCAGTCCAACTTGAGAGAGATCTTGACAAGCTTTGTTGCACAGTGTGGGTTGTAGCAAATCTCAAGGGGATGATCTCCAGGAACTGAGTGGGAAAGTTCAGGGCTATAAGGATATATCAATAGCCCGCAATTCTCTTTGAGAGAGGCCCTGCCAATTCCTCAGCCACCTGTTTGAAGGGTGTCCCCATCGGTGGGAAAGGGACAAGGGATATGCCGGAAGGTGACACTACCTGACATTCTGGGTAGGAGGCACAATGATTTTTCTTGTTTCAGTATATGGCTGGCCAAAAATAAAATAAAAAAAAATGAGACAGGATCCAGGCCTTTGTCTTTTCCAGCCCTACATTGCCAGCCACTGGGACATCATATGCCAGTTGGAGCACAGCTCACCTATGGCTCTGTGGTATAAGTAGTTGTGACCAGAGGGTTCGGGTCAAAAGGTCCAGCTCAACTGGTATACTCAAGCCTTGGTGAGCTTGAAATGTGGTTAATAGCTAGCCCTCCGTGCATCCATCATGACCCTATCCTCATTGGACAGTTGATTGTAGGAGTGCTTCAGAATGGGGACCTCCCTTTGGTCTCAGCAAAAATCTGTCCTCACTCCCAGGTCTGGGTTTCCTTTCTCTGTCTAGGGGGTTGTTTGGTCTGTTTTTTTGGTTGGTTGTCCTACTAGAGGCAGCGGGTCTCGAATATCTGGTCTGGTGGTCGCAGCGTGCTCCCCTTCTGGGTCTGTCTCATGGATCTCAGTTGTCTGTTCCTTGGGGTCCCCTTCTTCTAAAGTGAGTTGGGGGAGTGGGCTCCATGGCCATAGGTCCTGATAAATTGGGGAAATTTCAGCCAGTTCTGCCCAAGAATGATGGCGTAGGGTAGTTCTGTGTCAATATCATGGCCCTCAGTTGGATCACTCCAGCCACCATGAGTGTCAGTGAGACTATGGGGTAGGGTCAGATATTCCTGTGTATATAGTGAAATTTGACCTATGGGAGGCCCAGGAAGTTGTGAGTCCACACTGCGAGGTAATTGGGGTTTAGGGCCATCCCCACAGGATGGCAGTGATCAAGCAGTTCTCTGTGGAGTGGAAGGTTGATGTGCAGTGCTGGGGCCTGAGGATCGTCACAGAGCTCGCTGACCTTTTGACCACCAGGAAGTCTTCCACCAAGTACACAGCATTGCTCAATGCTGTAGGGTGGTACCTCATCTTGGGCAGGAAGGACATGCAGAAACTAATGTACCATGACCTGTTCAGCAATCTCATTGGCAGACCATTGGTTCGGCTATAGACAATGCAAGCATGTGTCATTCAGCTCTTGTGCCAAGAATCAGGGCTGGGCACCTACCAGGTAGGTCTTGCCCTGGAATTGATATCGAAACATCTCAAGGGTAATATCCAAGGTATATGTCCAAGACGGTTGTCTTCACTGTCCAATAGTTGCATGCTCCTTCATCTGAGAGGTCAGGATACACCACTTGAGTACATCCCGGTAGATGGGGACCAAGAGGGTAGCCCACTACCCCAAATTCAATCTTCTTGCAGAGGTGACACATTCAAAAGTCATCTGGAATGCCTCGGGGTCATTCCCTAGTCCCATTTTAGTGAGGTTTAAGGGCAGCTCAGCAATTGCATTGCAGGTCTCTCCTCCATTGACCAGGACAGATGGGGTGGAAAGGAGAGGGGCTAGCTGTTGCTCTTATTGCTGCTGTTGCTCCTGACGCTGGGTTCCCAACTCCCGGATGAGTTGCTATTGCTGAATCCCCAATTGTTGCAGTA
Organism: Pelusios castaneus; assembly: GCA_007922175.1. Lineage (NCBI taxonomy): Eukaryota > Metazoa > Chordata > Testudines > Pelomedusidae > Pelusios > Pelusios castaneus. The sequence continues at coordinate 180,023 of ML685957.1, forward strand.
GCTGTTGTTGCTGATGGAGCTGGGCAGCCTGTTGAGGCTGCTAGCTATTGGCCCACCACTTTACTAGTTTATCCCATTCCAACATGAGGGTTGACAGGGAAAGCATGAACGCAGAGTGGTCCTCCATTTACTTCAGATGGGGAGGGGCTGCCTGCTCTCTACCACATATAACAGATTGGGGTTGACCCTGAGCATTGGCCTCAGAGGGAGGCCGCACCACTTCATTACCCAGCCACTCGGGGATATATAGTCCCCAGCCCTCTAGTAAGGCAGGGCAGCAACCAGTCTGTAGCAAGTCCTCAGGCAGGATAAGCTAATCAATAATCTAGAGCACTGGCCTACAGGAAGGGCAAGCAAGCAAGGCAAAGAGTCAGTAGCCCCTGACACTGAGATATGGCAGAGCAGGCAAGGCAAAAAGTCAATAGCCCTCAGCACTCAGGCAGGACGGGGAAGGGAAAGCAAAGAATTCATAGCCTGTGAGGCTTCACAGGCCAAGCAGTTGGTCATCCCAATTTTAATGTGCCACAAAAAGAGAAAAATGGGGACATGGTCCCCTCCATCTTCATTGCACCTCAGCCCAGGGCCCTAACAGTGGCTGGGTATCCTACCTCTGGAACAGTGGAGCTCCAGCTGAAACTTACTGCCAAGTGCTAGTACTCGAACACAGCCAGAGGTTGAGGTTGGCTCCTCCTGGACTTTGATTCCCATCTCCCTCATACACCTCTAGCATAGCACCATCCCGTGGGTGTCCTTTGTTTCCGTCTCAGTCCTTTGTTTCACAGCTTCAGCTGTAGATGAGTTGATCCAGAGGTAGGAAGCAGGAATGAAGACAAACTAGGGATGAAAACAACAAGAATTCTGTGGCACTTTAAAGACTAACAAATTTCTTCGGGCATAAGCTTTCGTGGGCTCCAACCCACTTCATTAGATGCATCTGATGAAGTGGGTTGGAGCCCCTAAAAGCTTATGCCCGAAGAAATTTGTTAGTCTTTAAGGTGCCACAGGATTCTCGTTGTTTTTGCTGTACAGTCTAACATGGCTACCCCTCGGAAAACTGTCAAGCTAGGGATGGTGCAAGAGCATTTTATGGTTTATCATATGACTTGTTTTACAGCGCATGGCCAGGAAAAGTCCTTGCTGGAGTCCTCTGATCACAGGGATGTCTCACATAGATGTTGTTCTGGCTTCATTCTCTACCTCGACTCATTGTAAAGGTAATGGTCTTCATGACTCATCAGTGCCAACACCAAACTGCTGTGTAGAAGGGTGTAGCCCTGTAGCACAGCACAAATGTTTGGATATAGACATGTATCTCAAATATCCATAATTTATAGTACAAAGATGATACATACACATAAACAATATTATCATCCTCAGTCAATTATAATCTTTCCAATGGTGCCTAACATAGCATATGAATTATTATTTTGCAATGTTGAAATTAACTAATATTATAAATGGTCACCCTAATTCAGAGAACATTACACCATCCCCTTATGTGCATATATATTACTTACATAAAGAATACATTGACCTGGAAAACTAAGAAGGGGTGATTGTTACAGTAAATATTTCCAGTTGGGGATTCAATAGGAAAGAATAGCCATGGGATAAGTGTTTGTGAAGGCAAAGCACTCTGTAGTTTCCAAACATGTTAGCAAGCCTAGATGAAGACTGGGGGTGTAGGTGAGGGTTTACCTTGAACTACTGACATGATAAAATCATAGACTGTCCCATCTTCACAGGGATTTTGTTAGCTCACCCATGGTAAGAATACACTCTTTTTCCTAGTGAAGACACAGCCGGAGTATTCCCAAACAGCCTATCTTCAATGGTCCAGTGAGTTGCTGGCCTAAATCAGCAGGGCCATTGCTTAAATTCAGTCTCATCAGACCTTCCTGATCCCTCCATCTTCAGCCTCATCCTCTGGACTAATTTGTGTCAGTTCCCGAAGTACATTTCAGCTCATGACTATATTGTGTGGCCTACGACATACTAAAGCCATCCTGTTTAGCTGCTCAGTATGTAGTGGTAATGGTTGCAAGTCAGATGCAAGCAGTGAATCATATTTTGAGATACCCAAAAGCCAGTCCTGTGATTATCGGGATGGATTTGAGGGTGTGGCGACTCTACATTGTGCCCCTGACTAAGAGGAGAGCGACCCACAGCTGGCAAGGAGAACAATAGGGGTGAGGGAGCCAGGTATTCTGGTTTATTGAGAAAAATGAAATCAAACAATTAGCAGGTATTTTCCCAGAACAGATTATGTCTGGATTGGCCAATGGATGCTTGGCTTCTGAATGTTTCCAAATAATAATTTTAAATACTAATATTAAATTCTCTATCAAATGCTTTCCTTACACAGATCTAAAAAGCACTTTACAAAGGAGCCAAGCAACATTATCCCTCTCCTATAGTTATGAAAAATACTGATACAGGGAAGGTGGGATGATTTGTCAAAGGTCACCCAGTAATTGCGTAGCACAGCTGGTTTGAGAAACTACACTTAGAATGCCAGCTCCATGTACTGTCCAGTAGGCCTTGCTGCCTCCACCAACTTTTTTCCTTTCCCCATTTTGTAATTGCTCACTTGACAAGCCTGTCTCAAATACCTTCAGCTGAGTATGTGGTGGACTTTGAGATTTTTTTGACAGTGCTTAGCTACTCCCTTTCAATACCCTCTTGAACAGCTCACCATCTTCTCTGAGAATGGCTTGGCCACAACTAAATACCTGTTTTGAAAAAAATCTTGGCACTCAGACATTCTCTGAGCCTCCTTTGTGGTAAGTGACAGGTCAATCATGCCCCCGCAAGCTGAAAAAGCTGGCATTAAAGTATAATTGGTTTGTGCTCACTGGAGGCAATAGATGCGTGAACTAAAGAAAGTATATTGTGAACAGTCAATGCTAAATATATAGATGGGGAGCTACTGGAATTATATTAATCATATTCCTGCCATTATGTTTGACAATTTTACCTCCTTTGGAAAGCAATCTAATTTTGAGAGAGAGAAATTCCTCATCTATCCATCACATGAATGTTCCCATTCAGGGCCTTGTGATTTTCCAGGTCAGTCTAGAACAGTGTTTCCTAAATTGTCTTCCTCAGAACACTGGTGTTCTGTGGGATGTGACTAGATGTTTCATGAAAAAATTTCAATGCTAGTGATATTTTTCTTTCTAACTCTTTGAAATCATCTTTTGAGCAATACATTCGTCACTTTTTCGGTATGAACCGCTCCGCCTCCACACCAGCATGTATGTGTTCCATGAATATATTCCAAGCCCAAAAGTGTTCTGTGGCCAAATAAGTTTGGAAAACACTGATCTAGAAGCCCCAAGTACCTGAATCCTCATTGTAGCATCCTTTGAGAGTTTGTTTTCCCTTCGTATGTTGGAATGGAAGTGCCTTAACCAGATCCTTCTCATCCACTGATATAGATATTTTTTTATTTAGAAAGGAGGAACAAGACATACAATCAAACAAGTTCAAAAATATACATTTCCATCATCTGAGCCACAATCTTATTCTCTTTAAAGATACAGGGGAATTATGACAGCTTTTGAATAGTCATTTGGGAGACAGAGCTTGGAGAGGTCAATGTGACTCAGTCCCAGAAGCTTTTAAAACAAATAAGACACTCCACTAGCAACTCATCAGTACACCAATTTCCTTCACTCTCTTAAGAATTGCTTGCCTTCTAGTGCAAGTAAGCTGTGTGGCCCTGATCCCAAAGAAAGGAAAATATAAAGCTTAAATCATTTTTATGATTGAGGAAAATATGGGATGCAATTTAAGAAAGTAGGGAGTTTAAAAGTAAGGAGAAAAGACAAGACAAGAAAAAGAACTTTCCCAGATCTAGCCAGAAATGTCGTAAAGAGGATGGGGACTGAGTAATCTTGAAAAGTTGCAGTAGGGGAAGTGTGGAATCAGGAACTGCTTTATGTAACTAACACGAGACAATGAGCTGTCAAGGATGCTGGTGGAATTGCCCTTGTGGGAGATATATGTATTTGTGGTGAGTAGAGTTGAGAGAAAATTTTGTTTGCGAATAGTTTATTCTTGCATTTAATTTCCTCCCATTCTGTAAATTCACCATCTTCAAACCATCTGACGAAGTGGGATTTTCTCCCACGAAAGTCATGAGATAAATAAATTTGTTAGTCTTTAAAAGTGCCACAGGACTCCTTGTTTAGTTGGGCAACAATCTCTTGCCTGGCCAGCAAAAATTAGAGAGCGAACATGGTGCAGATTAGCTAATATTCTGAGGGTCAGACATTTGCCAGGTATGTAAGTGACACACCCTCTAAGCTATACTCTAAATCAGGGAAAATAAGGATTTTTACTTTGGTTCAGTACAACCCACATGAGTGCCCTGACTAGTTAGTCTGCAGTGGGTATCTATTTCTTGTTTGGACCTAAAAAAGCTTTCAGATAAAATTTTCATGAAATCTGATACATCTCCCTAAAACACTCTAGAAAAAAACAAAACAAAACACATTTGTCCAAATGTTTTTGATGGGCTCTGCCCAACACAGTGAGGATGAGTTTCTAACTCAAAGAAACCTGTGATTCTCCATCTCCTGAGCTGGTGTGTGTTTAGCTAGATCAAAGCTAATGGAGGTGGATGCATTTACCACAGCTGAGAATCTGGCCCATGATTTTTGGCCTTCTATTTGTATATTGCAAAGAAAAATGAAGCAGAAATGCAGAGTATTTCCCTTGAAATTCATCTTGTTTTTTCCTAGGGATCTGTGGTAAATATAGATCCATTGCTCTCTTTCATTGTATTAGGGAGTGTGGGTGTCTCTGTCTTCATCAACACGGTTTACATATTTATAAATCCCCTTAAACAAAGGGTTTAAAATGCCAGAATCTGCACAGAGAGGATATGAAGCTGAAAGATTGATATTTATTGTTTTTATAACTGCGTTCCCATCCAATGTTGGAGCCAAAAGCAAATTATTCAAGTCTTCCAAAATAATTTGTCATTTCCAAGCAAAGTATATTGTTGAAGAAAATGTAAGGCTAAAAGGCTGTTCAAATTACTTCCATGGAAGAACATTTAAAAGTATTCAAAGACAAGCAACCCTTAAAAAGAATTTTTTTGGGGTGAGGGGGGGATATCATCTAACAATCACTTGGTAGCTAAGTTAAGCAACGATTTAGTAAACTTTTGAGAAGCTCTATTACGTGTTTTTGTATTCCGTAGTAAAACTACAATAAATTATTCTTTCCCATGTAGTAATTGAAGACAGCAAACTCTGGACTCCACTAATACAGTGTTCCCAGACAAAAAATGATGGCAAAATAAAATTAAGGATGAGAGTACATGTCAGGAATTTAGTATTAAATACATTACAAGGATGTTATAAATCCAGCAAATCCAGGTAGTCAGGGAACCTTTATTTTTCTTGCAGTGATACCATGCAATAATCATATGATTATAATTTTTTGCATTTGTGTTCGTAGTCAGATGAAATTTAACTGTTTTTTTTAAAACATATTTTTCTATTTTTCTGTCCCTGCCCTTCTCCCCCCCCCCCCCTTTCATGGTGTTACTTCAGTGCAGAGTTAAGTCTTCTTGAGTGGGTTACCTATACATTTTCATACCTTGACCTGTTTAAATTTAAATTCAGGCTTAAATTTTCCTGGATTTCTGTTATTTTGGGATAATCACATTTCTGTGATTTATTTTACTGACACATATTCTGAAACTTAATTCCATCACATAGGTTTCCCTGGGAATCTGCTTGGTTGGGTTTTTTGGTTTTTTGTTATTTGGCTTGTTTGTTTTTGTTTTTTTTTACTTTTATATCTGAGCACTAAACAAGAAGCACAAAGATAATGTTCCATGTGATATGTTTGATAATTTAAAGAGCTGTGTGTTGGATTTTTTTGTTTGTTTGTTTGTTTTTTAAATATCATTTAGAGCCATATTCGTTGTAACTCTTTGACTATTCTATCTGTCTCTGGAAGAGCACACAGCAGCTAGAGTACACACCCATTTTCTCCTTCTTTCCCATCCTCCAATGCATCATACAGTTCAAATTTCCCCTGCCTCGTACATCCCTCTACACTCTATTACACACAGCTCCAAATTTTTCTTTCCCTCCTGTACCCTGAATTCTTTCCATTGACTTCAGTGGGGCTTTGAGTCAGGCACTATGTTTTACATAGTGGGATGTGCTGGTGGAGTAGAAGATTAATTCTATGAATAGAAATGGTACGATTGATCTGTTAGGCAATGTGAAATATATTGAACATGTGACATTTCAGATTTATACAAGTGCTTATGGAAGCTGTGATCTGATATTTCTAATCATACGTACTGTGAAAGAACTACGTATTAATCTGTTGAGAGTATTTCTGTGGTATATATTAGTGTCCCACCGAATTAAAAGCTAGGCTGCTGTATTTTCACTGGTTTTTTTCTACAGTGCAGATAATATGTGTGCTCTGTGTTTTTGAAACTGTGTTGTGCAAGTGGTTTTCTCCATTCATAATGTTTGAAGAACATCAAATAGCTCCATGGTGTGGGGTAAAATACTGTAGTATGGAAAAACTTACTAACGTAACCCTTCATGCACATGGAGTTATGGCTACACGGTAAGATAGTGATTGGCACATCATTTGTGTGATTCAGCTATGCAGTTAATTAAGTTGCCTATACAATCTCATCTGATGTCTGTCTCTTCTTTTTCACGAATCTAGGTAACTCAATCTAGACAAAATGGCTCTGGATAACTATACCACAAAAGTTACTGAATTCATTTTTGTGGGAATAACAGAAAACCCAACACTTCAGATCATCCTTTTTGCATTCTTTCTAGCTATTTATAGCGTCAGCTTGGTGGGGAATCTTGGAATGATCATGCTAATTAGGATTGAACCCCGACTTCACACCCCCATGTACTATTTCCTCAGCAATTTGTCTTTTTTGGATATCTGTTACTCCTCTGTGACTGCACCGAAAACCTTGGTGAACTTCTTAAAGGAGAGAAAAAACATCTCCCTGACTGGCTGTGCAGCACAATTGTACTCCTTTTTAGCCCTGGGCACTACAGAATGTTTCCTCTTGGCTGTGATGTCCTATGACCGGTATGTAGCCATCTGTAACCCACTACTCTATACAATTATCATGTCCTCTAGAGTCTGTATCTCACTGGTAGCTGGGTCATACGTAATTGGCCTTTTGCATTCCATGGTACATACAGGTTTCACATTCAGTTTGTCTTTCTGTGGGTCTAATGAGATCAATCATTTTTTCTGTGGCATTACATCATTGTTATCACTCTCCTGCTCTGATACCTATAAGAATGAACTCCTGATATTTAACCTTGCTGGACTAATTGAAATAATAACTATTCTATCAGTCTTGGTATCATATATTTACATACTCAGCACTATCCTGAGGATCCGTTCCACCAAAAGGAGGTGGAAAACCTTCAGCACCTGTACCTCACACCTGGTGACTGTCACTATATTCCATGGGACAATTCTCTTCTTGCATTTCCGACCCAGATCCAGCTATTCCTTGGATCAGGACAAAATTATCTCTCTGTTCTATACCATGGTGATTCCTATGCTGAACCCTCTCATCTATGGCCTGAGAAACCAAGATGTGAAGGACACCTTGAGAAATTTAATTAAGAAAAATTGCTTGCCGATAAATTTAATAGTTAACAATTTTATAAAAAAATAAAGACCGCATGCTTCCAAAGAAAGTAATGTATAATCTTCTCACTCGTGTAATCTATTGCATGGATTATATGTGAAATTCTTCTTTAAGTAGCAACAAGGGCCAAGTCCTTCTTCCTAGGGAATTCTCTGCAATTTGTGTAATGGGGGCACAAGTTCCAACCCTGTTATCTGAAAACCTGTATCCACTCTGGGCAACTTTGTTAGGCAAATCTATACCTACCCACAAGCATTTGCAACAAAAGGTTAAACAAACAAACTATTGGGGAAAGGGACAGAAAAGGATGGATTTGGGCAAACTTTGCAATTCGATTCTTTTTACCACCTGCTCCCTTAGAGTGCATGAGTCACCATCCTGATATTTGGACTTTGAGTGGCTAGTGCAGGTTTTCTGCCTCCCAGACCCCCACTCACAGTTGGTGGGTCTCCAGCTTCTCCACTTATAGTCTGTGGTTCTCAGGAGTCCCAGAAAACCATGGGCCCTCTCCCTTAAGTAACTCTCAGGTTCTACCACCTATCCTGCTAGAATGATTTCAGCAGCTAGGTCACACTAGCACCTTCTGGACAGTGTAGACTGATATCACAAACTCCTCTGCTCCCAGTGTAGTCTACACAACAGCACTCAGCCTATTGATGTCCTGCACCACTGCCACTTTGCACTGTTGACTTCTGTCCTTTGTTTGCCTCTAGCTAGATGACTGGAATCACTTCTGAGCTCTGTCTAAATAAGGTAACAGTAGCTCTTAGATCACCTCTTTGTAGCTTCAAGGGGAATCAGTGGCCTTAAAAGATCTGGCACAGTTCCTATCATCAAGAAAGACATTCCCAGCAGCAAACCAAAATCATCCACTTTTTCTCCTGTTGAATGCCAATGCTCTCCAGGGCCTCTGACCCAACCTTGGAAAACATCGGTTTACAGCATTATCCCTAAATGCATTATCCACAGTTAATATGCAAATGAGGTGCTACCTAGTTCAGTCAATGCCCCTTCCTCTCCAGAAGATGTCACCATAACTGGATGAGCTCTATCTCATAGTGCTCAGGGCTTTCATGTGGGGATTTGCAAATTCCAACCGCAGTTTTATACCACTGTAATTTTTTTTACAGATTACGTATAGTTTTCCATGATTAAGTGTGGTATACCTGAGAAGAGGATTAGGCCCTGTGCATTTTTAGCTTTTTCAGAACTTATTCATGTTTTATGTTCAGGTTACATTTATGTACAATTTTAAATGGTTAATAAATGATTAATAGATTTTTAATAACTGGTCAATCAGTTGTTATAGCTTGTTATTAAGTCGAACAGGTCAATCGGTTGCTTAGAACCCTGTCTTTAAAACTATCCATTACACCTTCTACTGTTGTGCTTCTAAACAACCATATAATCTACCTCTCATGCTCATAAAATGAATTTAATATGTATTAATCATTTAGTAATCTTTTATAAATTATTCACAGATCAATCTTTAATATAAAATCTGAATGATAACTCTACCCCTGATCATTATCATCTGATCATAACCCAAACATCTAATTGCTGTCCCAGATACATAATTTATTGTCTCTAATTTTCAAGAGAGCAGTAAGGGCCACATACCAAATTCTGTCCAGTTGGCCCATGATTCACATAAGCCTTCATAGGCATTCAACATTCATGGAAAGTACTAGAGGTGGTGAAATAAGAATATACCAGAGTATAATGTCAGGAGGTGTGGATATCCCATACCTAGATCAAAGGAAAGGGAACATGTATGGTCTTAGAGAGACTTCCTGAGCTGACATGAATAAAAGAGGTTCTTCTAGCTGGATGTCCTTGAGGAACAAGTGTAGGAAATTATCCAGTAGATGTGTTCAGAACCCGGAAAGCCCATCTTGTGAGAAATTCATACATTTTTATTTTTTACATTCCAAACCAGAATTAAAATTAAAAATTTCTAAATTTTCCACAGCAAGAAATTTTGAAATTTTGTTTAAACAAATATCTTAATGACATTTTATTTTGACCAGATTAAAACTCTCTTTTGAGAATAGCAAATCAGTTTCTCTTCAATAAAGTAAAAAAGTGGGATTTGACTTTATCAGCTCAACTTTTGTAATGATATATAACACAATATATTCTAAATATTTCATCTATTATATCACATCATGATAATATGATGAAATAATTACTATGTTGTCTTGAGGCACTGGGGACTATAGGCACCTCATTCAAGGCAGACCACCTTTAAAAGGAGATATACCCCAAACTTGTTGTGAGCACTATATTCAACCGCCAAGCAAGAATCATAAACCCTTTAGGCTTTATGAACCAAATTCCGATAGGTACTCTAGTACTCTTAGTCATCCAGGCCATTTTATTATTCTATAATAAAAGGGTTCTTTACTCAAAAAATCATATGTAATTCATGTTGCACCTAGTCTCAAGAAGCTACTCACTCACCCAAGTGGATTTGCATCTCACACTAAAGACAGTTCTGGTAACCAATATTATAGTAAACTACCTAAAGGTTTATTAGCTAAGAAAAAGAAATGACAGTTACTGAGAGGTTAAAGCAGGTAAAAATATAGGTGCATGTGAGTCACAATCTATCATTTCAAAAGGTAGCAGAGATGTAATGTTCCGCCAGTTTCCCAAAAGTCTTTCAAGACTACACAAAATAACTGAGGATCTCCAGCTCTTGATTTGTTTTTCTGCCCTGTTAGAATCCAAAAAGCCAAGAGATGAAGATTTTTCCCCCTGAGTCCAGATTTATAGCTTCTTCTCACAGAAAATAAGTGGACAGGACAATCCCTATGTAAGTTCTCTCTTCATGGCAGGAAAAGAAATATGCACTTAAGCTATGTCTACACTACAAAAAGTTAGGTCGACTTTGTTAAGTCAACCTAACAAGGTCGACTTTAAGTCGATCTAAAGTCGACCTTATTAGGTCAACTTAACAAAGTGCTTCCCCTGGTCAGGGACTTAGTAAATTGACCTAACTGCCCTTAGGTTGACCTAATAAAGTGGATTTAAGCATCCACACTGTGCTTAGGTCGACCTAAGGAGTCAACTTAAGGTTTAGGTCGACCTAACCGAGGTTCTTATTAAGTCGACATAACCTTTCATTAAGTCGATTTAAGGAATTTCTTAAGTCGAGTTAATGAAAGCCTGGTGTGGACAGGGAGTAAGTTAGGTTGACTTAAGCCTCCTTAAATCGACCTAACTTGTAAGTGTCGACATAGCCTTAGAGTCTTTGACCTCACACACAATGATCACGTGCTTTCAATGTTCAGAAATTAACACTCTCCCATTAAAGTTCTTCATTTGCAGCACACAAAGCTTATTTTTGTTGATGGATTATTTAATTTCAAGGGTATATGCAATGCATATACTTGCTATTACATTGTTACAGGGTTGATAAATGAAAACAATATGCAAGAGCCCATCAGTTTTTTTTTAAAATGAAGGTTAAACATCAAACACATTTGTTGTCCATTTAACATCTTCCTTGAACTATGCTAACCTACAAGTGAACTCATCTGATTGCTAGCTGAGTCTGTCTATTCTCAACTGATGACTGACTCTTGATGAGAAGTTAACAAATTATGGAACTTTAATCTTTATAATGACTCCTGACATTTTCATGATTCCTAGTTCAGGATATTGGACAACTGCATAATGAATTGTGTTAGAAGTATATTTATTTATTTATTTATTTATTTATTTATTTTTAAAAATATCATGAGGGAATTGTTAACTTCTGGTGCTCTACAAAACAAATTAACAAGCAAAAAAGACCAGTGGATGGAGCCAGTGGGATTAAAACCAACAGGATGGAACCAGTGGGATTAACAGCAGAGAACAGATGATAGAAGTACATAAATATAAGTAAATTTCAATAGCGTAAACAAACGATATTAGTTTAGGTTAATTATTTGGATTATGCAAGAAAATATTTATTCAGAGGTTTTGAAAGGGTAAGGACATACATGTGGTAACTGAATAACTGAGCATGTGTAAAGTTCTGGCACAGGTGATAAAAGATTGCTAATTTACTATAGGATACTGGACAAGACATTGCAAAGGAACATAGCAGAACGCAGAGGTTTGAACAAGGTCACCCTGTTCCAGGAGGTAACCTGATCAAATACTTTTCTTGGCTTGTTTTTACCTTTATATGTAATTCATAAGGGGTAATAGCATTATCTTAAAATGTACAAAATAAAGACTACATGAAACTCTTTAAGCATAAATTGGAGTTGATCATCCTTATCACCCAACAATGACAACCCTTTGCCTTTTATCCTCTGGTAATTTTTATCTGTAGTGGTTATCTTGCCAGGCAAACTCACAAAAGACAAAGACCAGCATTAATTTATTCTTTGGGGCCCCTTTGTAGTGCAAAGTGCAATGATCCCAAAAGATGGTAAATCATCAATAAATATTTCACCGCCCTAGGATTATCTGTGTGGAACTCTTGCCATCTTTCACAGGTAGGATGGACAATTTGGGATTTAAAGGAAAGCACAATGTATAGCTCTGAGTTAAATGATGGATACCTATCTGTGGGGGAGAGCTCTTGAGAAGAGAGAATATTTAATCCAGCAGATGGATGGGAAAACAAATAAGCACATAAAGATCTGGGAAGCAATGTTTGAAGAACAGGTTTTGATGCACTTATGTAGCAATAGGGATCATGTGGGTTCAGATTCAAAAAGAACTTAATAATGCTATGGTACAGACAAAGGCTGCTAAGTGAGAAGGGTGAATCCCTCTACCAACTGGAAGTATTCAAAACTGAGGGTACACACTCATCTAAATGACAGTGTTTAGAGCACAATGATATCATGTTACATGATATAAAGGACAAAGTAGGCAAAATTCCATGCCGTCCCCTACTATGTAAGATCCAGATTGCAAATATTTTACATTGCTGAGCACACACTCATGTGCGAAGACCTCAGTGAGACATTTCTTGTGAGGAACTGCTCACCAATGTGGGTAAGTGATTCCCATTCCAGTCCCCAGTAGATTATGGGCCTCAATGTATTATCTCCATGTACATTTTTGCAAAAACTAAAAATAATTTTGTTTCCTTTGATTTTTTTTTTTTTTTACCACAAATTTCCAGAGGGATTATACTGCAAATTCCACCCAAACTACAACCTGTTTTGAACTGTTTTTCTTCCAATTCAGAAATGTTAATTTTCCAAATTTTGCCAGAAAAGGGAGTGGGACTATTTGTAAATTAATGCGTGGTGTAAAGTAGGATCAATTTGAGAGCTCGTGTATTTTCCATTCATAGTGGTGCAGCCTACATCAAGCCAGTATGATGCTCCCTCCTTGGTTAGTGATTGCTGGGCCAGACATACAGGTGTATGAGTCTCATACAGCCTTGGCCAACAGCTGAGTGTTTTACCTTAGGCAACAGAGGCTTTCGGTTTACAAAAGAAAGGTCTTAAGCTTCCACCCCAGCCTAATAGATTTCTCTGACAGAGATACAAGGCCTTGTGACCACGGAAAGCAGTAGATGTTGTATATCTTCATTTTAGTAAAGCTTTTGATACTGTTTCTCATGACCTTCTCATAAACAGAATAGGGAAATATAGTTTAGATGGAGGCACTATAAAGTGGGCACATAACTGGTTGGAAAACCATTCCCAGAGTAGTTATCAGGTGTTCACACTCAACCTGGAAGGGCATGTCAAGTATGTTTGCTCAGTAATTGGTCCTGATTCTGATGCTATTCAGTATCTTCATCAAAGATTTAGATAACGGCATAGAGAGGACACTGATAAAGGTTGTGGGTGATAACAGCTGGAAAGAGGTTGCAAATGCTTGGCAGGATAGGATTAAAATTCAAAATAATCTGGACCTAGTGGAGAAATGGTCTGAAGTAAATAGGAACAAGGACAAATGCACAGTATTCCACTTTGGAAGGAACAACTGCATACATATATCCTAGCAAGGAGCACTGCGGAAAGGGATCTGGGAGTTATAGTGAATGATAAACTAAATATATGTCAAAAGCGTAACACTGCTGCAAAACAACCAACATCATTCTGGGATGTATTAGCAGGAGTGTAGCAAGCAAGACATGATAAGCAATTATACCTCTCTACTTGCACTGATAAGGACTCATCTGCAATACTGTGTCCAATTCTGAGCACCACATTTTAGGAATGATGTGGACAAACTGGAGAAAGTCTAGAGGAGAGCAACAAAAATAATTAAAGGTCTAGAACATATGACCTATAAGGAAAACCTTTTAAAAAAATGGTTATGTTAGTGTGGGGAAGAGAAGATTGAAGTGGGACAGGATATGAGTTTTCAGGTACATAAAAGATGATTATAAGGATGAGGATGAAAATATTTTCTCTTTAACATCTAAGACAAGAAACAATGGTCTTAAATCAATGCAAGGGAAATTTAGGTTGAACATTAGGAAAAACCTCCTAACTGGCAGGGTATTTAAGTCATGGAGCAAATTGCCTAGGAATGCTGTGGAATCTCCATTGTTGTCGATTTTTAAGAATAGTTTACACAAACAACCATCAGGAATAATCCAGTTATTACTTAGTCCTCCCTTTAGTGCTAGGGACTAGGCTAGATGATGTGTTGAGATCCTTTCCACTCCTACACATCTGATTCTAAAAAAATTAAATCAAGTGCGGGACTACTAGTGAAAAAAAAAATGCCTGTATAGACAAGCACTGGGGAATGTATTTTCACATAAATCTGTTAATATAGACACATGGTTGTCATATGTATAATATTGAAATGTCAGTTTTCTGAAATTTTTATAAAAAGATTTTCATTGGGTTCTCCTCTATCCTTCCCACAACTCTAACCAATTCTGTTTATAAGTGTAGCTGTGTCTGTACAGGATGGTCAAAGAAGCTCCTTACCCTCAGGAAATTGGATAAAATCTTGGTTGCAAGAATACATTTCAATGCTTCAGTTAAATATTCCATTTTAAAAGCATACAAAGAGGTGGGAAGGTGGCACATTGTGAGCATTTAAAGTATCTTTAATGACTGTGTTTTGCAGGTAGGTAAATATCAGAGAGATTTTTATCTAAATGGAGATACAGAGACATCGAGGGATTAATAAAATGTATTCCAAGATAAATTGAAAAATGTATCAGCCCTTCAGCTCTGATATGAGAACAAATAATGAGGGGGTCAGTTTGCAGACAAATACAAGGTTATCAATGTTTCTCTTCAGCAGGGAAAAGGTACTGGAGCAGATGGCTACTGCTAATTACAGCTCTGTGACCCAGTTCATTCTCTTAGGACTGACAGATCGTCTGGAACTGCAGGCACCCCTCTTTTTGGTGTTTCTGGTTATCTACATTATTACACTGTTGGGGAATCTTGGGATAATTGTGTTAATCAAGATAGACACCCAGCTCCACACACCCATGTACTTCTTCCTCAGCCACTTGTCTTTCCTGGATACCTGTTGTTCCTCTGCCGTCACCCCAAAGATGTTGGCAATCTCCTTGTCAGAGAGCAGAACCATTTCTTTTGCTGGATGTGCAGCCCAGTTGGGTTTTGTTATTAGCTTTGGGTCCATTGAATGTTTCCTCTTGGCCGTGATGGCGTATGACCGGTATGTGGCCATCTGTAAACCACTGCAATACACAATTCTCATGTCACCCCAAATGTGTGCAGGGTTAGTAAGTGCATCATATGTTTGTGGCATCTTACATTCTCTGATACACACAGTTTTTACCTTTGCTTTATCCTTCTGTGGAACTAATGAGATCAATCATTACTTCTGCGACATTCCCCCCATGCTATCGCTCTCCTGCTCTGACACCCACCTCAATGAAATGCTTCTGTTTATCCTCGTTAGCACTATAGAAGTGCTCACCATTCTGTCCATTCTAGTCTCCTATGGCTACATCCTCTCTACCATCCTGGGAATTGACTTTGCTAGAGGGAGACGCAAAACCTTTTCCACCTGTGCCTCCCATTTCACCGGGGTCACCATATACCATGGGACCATACTCTTCATGTACTTACGACCCAGCTCTAGCTATTCACTGGATCGGGACAAATTGGCCTCTGTGTTTTATACTCTTGTGATTCCCATGCTTAACCCCCTGATCTACAGCGTGAGAAACAAGGAGGTGAAGGCTGCCTTAAGGAGACTGATGAAGCTTACAAAAGGTGCCAATAAATTGAATATCTAGCATGATCCAGAATTTAAGTTATGTAATTTTTTACAAAAATATGCAAAGTGAAATGGATTGAGATATGGTCACTATTGCTGTAATGTCGATACGGGATAAATTTTTCAAACACATTAAGGGATACAGTGGCAATCAAAGGGAGATACAAAAAGTACTTCAAATACATTGCGTATCTCTCTTAGATTGCTTATTGCCGTGTCTTCACTGCACTGAGTCAAAGGGAAATGCCCTCCCATCAACTCAGAGCTACTCCTATTGCCAGGGTGGTCTTAATATATGGGCTTCCCAATTGGCTGAGCGGGTCTTCACAGACGCAGTCAGTCATTTGGCAAGATCAATCTGATGGCAGCGAATTTGCTGCCGGCAGCGAAGATTAGCCCTTAGGAACACTGAAATGCCTACATTACCTTACAAACTGGGAATTAAGCTACTGAGTAAGACAAAGTCAGACTCTTGAAGGTATTTGGGTATTATTCACTGAGTATTACAAACCTGAGTGATTTAGATTGCTAAGTCCCATACTCAACAGTGATTTAGGCACTAGGGAGACTAAGTCATTTTTGAAAATTGGGCCCCAAGTACCCTGAACTTTCATTGAGGCTTGGTTTAATCGTTTTACAGAATTTGAGGCCAGATCTCCTCATCTGACCTCCCGTATAACATAAACTGATACCTGTATATTGAGCCCAGTTATGTCAATTAGAGTAAAACATTTCAGGACTGAGGAGACTAACCTGATGTATGCTATAAAAGACAACAAGATGGACTACTAATGTCCAAGGACCATGCAATGAAAGTGAATAGATTAGGAGAGATATACCTAGATGATCCGTCCCCTACATTGCAGAGGAAGATGAAATATTCCAGTTTCCCTGACAATTTAAATTGGAGGACATTCCTTTCTAACCACCCATATAATGAGCAAGATACACCAGGAATATATCTAATAGAAGATTCTTTGTAACATTTCAGAGCACAGATCCTCTCTGTTCTGTGTCCCATCTTCAGGTGTAGGCCATCCTTGATGCTTCAGAAGAAGTTGAGAATTCAAACAACCCCCCATATTGTCAATTGTGCATCAGGGAGAAATTCTTCCTAACCCCTTTCAGTCAGGTTAAGGATTGTAAGACTATGTCTACACTTGCAAGTTAGTTCTAATTAAGGAAGCTTAATTCCAACTAACTTAAGCCTTGGCCACACTAGGCTTTCATTAGTTCGAATTAAGGGCTTCCTTAATTCGAACTAATAAATTCGATTCCTTAGTTCGAACTAATCCTTAATTCGAAATAGTTAGTTCAAATTAAGTCAATGTGGCCATATTAGTTCGAACTAACTGCTTAGTTTGAACTAATCAGCAGATTGACCTTCATGCAACTGACTAATTCGAACTAAGCAAGTGCCCTGCATGGCTATGGCTAGTTTGAACTAGCATTCTAGTGGGGCCATGCTAGTTCGAATTAAGTTAATTCAAACTAACTAAAATTAGTTTGAATTAGTTAGTTCAAATTAACTAATTCCAACTAGTTTTTGTAAGTGTAGACATAGCCTAAGTGTCTAAGTCATTTTGAAAATGGGATTTAGCCATCTAAATCACTTAGGCTTTGCCATACTCAGCAAAGCTGTGTGTCCGTACCTGTAAAAATTAAGGCAGTAGGTGTTCTTAAAATAAGCTTAGTGTGATTTTTCCCTGAAAGCTATTTTTTCACTATTGTTCAATGCCCTGTATAAAATGAGACTGAGCTCCTTACTTTAAAATCTGGCATTACCAGAAACACCATCAACACTGACTACTGTCCCCTTTAATTGACAGTCCCAGCAAAACAACTCCAAATATTTAATTGACATGGAGTTTGAGACCAAGATTTTTGTATATGACCACTGAGACTTGGACTCCATTGTATATATGTCACTAAAATAAATGTCCAGTTCATAAACGCTTTGAGGTTATGATGCTGCTGCAAATGTCCAGCCAATGTAATATGTGATAGGAATGTCACAAGATTAATTGACATTCATAAGTTGGGATCTTTATTACTTATTTCCCCTTTTATTTTTGGAATTACAGCTTTGAAATTACACTGTTTCCTTTACTACAGTTAATTCTGAAAAGATTTACATGTGCACCCAACTTGACATGCTATGTGTGAAATCCTCACATCACTGAACACAGTAGTTGTTTTCCCATTCATTTCAACTGAGCCAGGATTTCACCCTGTGAAAATGGCTGCTCATTGACCTATCTCTTAAACAAACATCTGTAAAAAACTTTAAACCTGAAGAGCAGCTGAAAAACATTTCACAGAATTATGAAGTGACATGGTGCAAATTGGCTTTATGCCTTTAGTTCTAAAGTCACTATGCACAAGCCTTGTCCAATAGCACAAGTTAGAGCAGCCGGAAGGCTTCTCTGAATTGTACTGCCTGCCAAAAGACTGATGTATCCTCAGGGGATCCAGTTGCCACAAATAAGGTGCCATCTGCATCCTGATTTCCCTGCTACTTACCAACATTAGCTGAAGGGAGAGGCATAAAAACAGCTAAAATAGTTCTATCCCATTTGAGGATTCCTCAGCACTGGTGTAATCATACAGTGATGGGCTAAGCCAGTGGATTTCAAACTTAGGGTTGGGACCCAGTACTGGATCGCAGACCCTCAGGCACTGAGTCGCGGCACCTCCTGCTGCTACCGCCAAAAGACTGTCATGCATGGCTCAAAGATGAAATTGTTGGGTTGCGGGCATAAATGATTTTTTTCAACTGAGTACCAAGAAAAAAAATATTGAAAACCATTGGGCTAAGCCACCCATAGGACAAGTTTTGTACCTACAGAGCCATGCAAATCTTTAATAATGCAGAAAAGGATCTGCTGCTCAGGTTATAAAACTCTAAAAAGCATGGCAATTCCTCTTGCAGGCTGTCAACAAATACTAATACTGAATATTGCATAGGAATAAGTGGGGTCTGCATGCCTATTGACTGGAGAGGGTCAGAATGACATCACAGTGTTGAAAACATATTCAACTGAAAAAATGCAGTTCCCTTGATATATTTATTCAGGGGTTTAGAAAGGGTACATCTATGCATGAGGCAACTGAATAACTGAATGTGTATGAAGTTCTGACACAGGTGATAAAAGATTGGCAGTTTCCAAAAGGACCATGGAGAAGATGCTGCAGAAGAACATAGCAGAGCCCAGAGGTTTGATAAAGGAAACTTTGTCCCTAGGAGGTGTAATCTAATCAATTACTTTTCTTGGCTTGTTTGTTTTTGCCTTTATATGTAATTATAGGTGGTAAGCATATCGTTTTAAAATGTACAAAATAAAGACTACGTGAATGTGTTTAAGCATAAATTGGAGTGGATCATCCTTGTCACCCAACAATGACAACCCTTTGCCTTTTGCCCTCTGGTTAATTTTATCCTTAGTGGTATCTTGCCAGGCGCGCACACACACAAAAAGAGTACCATTAATATATTCTTTGGGGCCCCTCTGTAGCACTAAGTGCAATGTTCCCAAAGGAGGCTAAATCATCAATATATATTTCACTGCCCTAGGATTTTCTGTGTAGAGCTCTCACTGTCTTTCACAGGTAGGATGGGAAATTTGGGATTTAAAGGAAAGCACGATATATAGCTTTGAGTTAAATTATGGATACCTATCTGTGGGGGAGAGCTCTTGAGAACCAAGAATATTTAGTTCAGAGGATGGGAAGACAAATAGGCACATAGGGATCTGGGAAGCAATGTTTGAAGAGCACACTGATTTGCTCTCATTTAGAATAGGTTTTGATGCACTTATGTGGCAATAAGGAACGTGCAGATTTAGAATCAGAAAGAACTTAATAATGCTACGGTACAGACAACGAGCAAGGCTACTAAATGAAAAGGTTGAATCCCTTTAACTGGAAGTAACAGTAAGTATTCAAAGCTCAGGGTACAGACTATTTGACAGGCAGAGTTCAGAGCACAGTGAAATCAAGCTACAGTGTACAAGGGATAGACCAAGGTACATTCCATGCAGTCTCCTGTTATGTAAAATCCAAACTGCAAAGATTTTACATTGTTGAGCACACACTCATGTGGGGAGACTTCAGTAAGACATTTCCTATGAGGAATTACCCACCAATGTGGGAAAGGGTCTCCCAATCCAGCCCCCAGTAGATTATGGGCCTGGATTTCTTATTCCCATGTACAATTTTGACACAAATGAAAATCATTTTATTTCCTTTGACTCCGCCCCTCCACCCCCACAATTTTTAGGGGAAGGAGGGAGGGATTGTGTTGCAAATTCCACCCAAACCACAAGCTTTTCAGAACTGCTTTTTTTCCAATTTAAAAATGTTCATTTTCCAAATTTGGCCAGCAGAGGCAATGGGACTATTCGTGCAGTAAGCTAATACTTGGTGCAAAGCAGGGTCACTTGGAGAGCTGTTGCATTTTCCACTCAAAGCGGTATAACACCCACCACACCAATGTGATCCTTGGTCAGCGGTGGCTGGGCCAGTCATACTGCTAGATGAATCTCTGACAGCCTTGGCTAACAGCTGA
Organism: Pelusios castaneus; assembly: GCA_007922175.1. NCBI lineage: Eukaryota > Metazoa > Chordata > Testudines > Pelomedusidae > Pelusios > Pelusios castaneus. Next base: position 200,452 of record ML685957.1, read on the forward strand.
GTGTTTTGCCTCAGCCAGCAGAGGCTTTTGCTTTACAAGAGAAAGGTCTTAAATTCTCCCCATCATTGCTGACCGACAGGCAGTGAACGCCAGTCAACATTTGTCTTCAATAGTAACATGGAACTTTTGAAACACCTTAAGATTTTCTGACATGACACCCAGGGGGCTATCCTGGGTGGTGGATGATTCATCTTCTGCTGCTTGATCTACCTCCCTGCCTCCACAATCTCTTCCTAGCTGGAAAGGATGAGCCTTCCTCCTGTATATGGTGCTGATGCCAGAACTGCTGTAGTGTTAGCCCAGGACCCTACTGGTAAGGTGGTTCTTAAATTTCTGGTTCTCTTGCTCTCATTTAGATCCAGAGGATTCCTGCCAAGCTTCAGCAGCAAGCTGGTGTATGTGTGTTTATACCACTATGTTGTTCAATGGTGCATTTCAGTGCCCCCTAGATTTGATGGGAGCCCTACTATTATTTTCTCTGGGAGCTCTACTCAGAGATGGCATAGTATGAAAAGTTCATGCACCTGGTCTAGAGTTTCCATTGTTACTGCCACTTGAGAAAGGAATAAGGACAACCTGGGGAATGATAGTCTAGTCCCCTTGACTTCAACCAGTGCTTTTTTGTGATGGTACACAAGGGTATGGAGTACTGGCACTGTTTTTGCCAGCCTGGCTGCCCAGGTGGCGGGCGGGGGAGCAATGTCAGCAGGGAAAAGGAGTGTGCTGCTGGAGAAGAGGGGTGGCACAGGAAGAAGAGTGGTAGGAGAGGCATTTTTCAAATTCACTATCATGCCAGACCAACCTAACAGATTTCTCTGACAGGGTAACAACGTATGGGGAAAATTGATAGTTATGGTATATCTTCATTTTAGTAAGGCTTTTGATACTGTTTCTCATGACCTTCTCATAAACAGAATAGGGAAATATAGCCTAGAAGGAGCCATTATAAGGTGGACACATAACTGGTTGGAAAACAGTTCCCAGAGTAGTTATCAGGTGTTCATACTCAACCTGGAAGGGCATATCAAGTACGTTTGCTCAGTGATTGGTCCTTGTTCTGATGCTATTCAGTATCTTCATCAAAGATTTAGATAAGGGCATAGAGTGGATATTGATAAAGTTTGTGGATGGTACCAGTTGGAAAGAGGTCGCAAGTGCTTGGCAGGATAGGATTAAAATTCAAAATAATCTGGACCAAGTGGAGAAATGGTCTGAAGTAAATAGGAACAAGGACAAATGCACAGTATTCCACTTTGGAAGGAACAATCAAATATATACATACATCCTAGATAGGAGTGCTGTGGAAAGGGGTATGGGGGTTATATGGAATGATAAGCTAAATATAAGTCAAAAGAGTAACACTGCTGCAAAAGAAGCAAACATCATTCTGGGATGTATTAGCAGGAGTGTAGCAAACAAGACATGATAAGCAATTATACCTCTTTACTTGCACTGATAAGGACTCATCTGCAATACTGTGTCCAGTTCTGAGTACCACATTTCAGGAATGACGTGGACAAGCTGGAGAAAGTCTAGAGGAGAGCAACAAAAATTGTAAAAGTTCAAGCAGTCTCTGGCCCCCTTTGGGGGTCTGGCCCTCTTTGGGTGAGGCAGACCCAAATGCACAATCTCTACAGGTTAGGGGGACAAAGGGCTCAGGAGCGTAGACAGCCTCAGAAGGTACGTTAACACTGATGGGGTTGCCTGGAGGGGAGAGGAGGAGGGGGACGCAGGTCCATCCATCTCCACTGCGTCCCAGCCCAGGGCCCTATTCGTGGCCTCAGCCACGGAGTCTTTGGGTCCCAGCTGCAGCATGCTGAGTCACTTGCCAAGCCCCCTAGGCTACTTGTCACCCCCTCTTCCAGCGGTACTTGTCCGTCCTCACTCTCGTCAGGGTAGTACCCCTGGGGTAGATTGCACAGCCCCTCTATATCATCTGGTGGCAGTAAGCCTGGCAACCCATCGGGGTCTTCGTCAGAGGGCAGTTCCTCCAAGTCACAACCCAAGGGGGGTGTCCTCTCCAGGATTGGCATCTGGTAGCTCCTCAAAGTCCGTAGTCTCAGATGGGATCATCAGGTCCTTCCAGTTGGTCAGAGTTGGGGTTACCTTCGAGTCCCCAGCCTCAGGGAGTTCCTCCAGCTCACAGGTGGTCGGGGTCTCTTCCCGGCTGTGAGGGTGCACTATGTTGCCGTGACTCAGGCCAGTGGACCAGCGGCGTACAGGGATCCGGTCCCAGTCTGCTGGCAGCTCCTCCTGAGGATACTGGTCCCAAGGTCAGGGCAGCTCCTGAGAGAGGGGAGAGACATCCTTCCCCTTTGGGAGCTCAGGGCTGAGTGAGCTGTCAAGCTGGCCTCCTTTTGTCCTCCCTGCTCCACCCCATGACTTCCTGTCTAAGAGACAGGCTGTTTCTGGCTCCTCCCAGCTGGGTCCAGCCCCTCCCTCCTTGTCTGTCTCTGAGGAAGGCCAAAGCCCTTCACTACAATAAAAATTGTTTTCAGTGACGTCTGATGATGGGAGAAAAAGCAATGGGCTTTAAGTTACAGCAAGGGAAGTTTAGATTGGTCATTAGAAAAAACTTCCAAACTTGGAGGGTAGTTAAGTACTGCAACAAACTGCTAGGGAGCTTGTGAAATCTCCATCACTGGAGGTGTTTAAGAACAGTTTAACCCAAACACCCATTAGGAAGGGTGTAATTATTTCTTATTCCTGCCTTTAGTGCAGGGGACTGGACTAGATGACATGTTTAAATCCATTCCACACCTACACATTTGTAATATTACAAAATTAAATCAAGTGCTGGACTAATAGTGAGAAAAATTCCTGTGTAGACAAGCATCGGGGGAGTGAATGTGTACATGAATCTGTTAATCTAGCGACATGGTTGGTATTTTTCAAATATTGAAATATCAATTTTCTGAACCTTTATAAGCTTTTTTTTTTCATTAGTTTCTCCTCTCCTCTCCCCTTCCCTCCCCAAAACTTTAATTAATTCTATTTATAAATATAACTATGTGCATACAGGATTGTCAAAGTGGCTTCTGCTCATTGTCCTCAAGAAATAGGACTAAAGTCTAGGCTGCAGGAATACATTCACAGGCCTGAGTTAAACATTCCATTTTTAAAGCATACAAAGCAGTGGGAAATTGGCACATTTTGAACTTTGAAAGTATCTTTAATGGCTGTGATTTGCAGTTGGGCAATGTCACAGAGATTTTTATCTGAATCGAGATACAGAGACATCCAGGGACTAATAAAGTGTACTCCAAGATAAATTGAAAAGTGAAACAGCCCTTCAGCTCTGATATGAGAACAAATAGCTAAGAGGTCAGTTTGCAGACAAATACAAGGTTATCAATGTTTCTTTTCAGCAGGGAAAAGGTACTGGAGCAGATGGCCGCTGCTAATTACAGCTCTGTGACCCAGTTCATTCTCTTAGGACTGACAGATCATTTGGAACTGCAGGCACCCCTCTTTTTGGTGTTTCTGGTTATCTACATTATTACACTGTTGGGGAATCTTGGGATGATCATGTTAATCAGGATTGACCCCCAGCTCCACACACCCATGTACTTCTTCCTCAGCCATTTGTCTTTCCTGGATGCCTGTTTTTCCTCTGCCGTCGCCCCAAAGATGTTGGCAATCTCCTTGTCAGAGAGCAGAACCATTTCTTTTGCTGGATGTGCAGCTCAGTTGGGTTTTGTTATTAGCTTTGGTTCAACTGATGGCTTCCTCTTGGCTATGATGGCGTATGACCGGTATGTGGCCATCTGTAACCCGCTGCTGTACACAACTGTCATGTCTCCCAGAATGTGTTTTGGATTAGTAACTGCCTCATATGTTTGTGGCATCTTACATTCCCTGATACATACAGTTTTTACATTTTCTTTATCCTTCTGTGGAACTAATGAGATCAATCATTACTTCTGCGACATTCCCCCCATGCTATCGCTCTCCTGCTCTGACACCCATCTCAATGAGATGCTTCTGTTTATCCTCGTTAGCACTGTAGAAGTGCTCACCATTCTGTCCATTCTAGTCTCCTATGGCTACATCCTCTCTACCATCCTGGGAATTGACTCTGCTAGAGGGAGACGCAAAACCTTCTCTACCTGTGCCTCGCACCTCACAGCGGTCACCATATACCATGGGCCCATACTCTTCATGTACTTACGACCCAGCTCCAGCTATTCACTGGATCGGGACAAATTTGCCTCTGTGTTTTATACTCTTGTGGTTCCCATGCTGAACCCCCTGATCTACAGCCTGAGGAACAAGGAGGTGAAGGCTGCCCTGAGAAGATGGATGAAGCCTACAAAATGTGCTAATAAATTGATTATTTAGCATAATACTGAGTTTAAACAATGCAATGTCCTTTTTCTTTTTTATAAATACATGCAAAGAGAAATAGATTGAGATATGGTTTCTATTGCTGCAGTGGCAATATGGGATATATTTTTTAAAAGGACTACATGATTTAGTGATTTTGACACACTGAAATGCTGATATTAGCTTACAAAATGGAACTTACGAGTAAGATAGGCCCAGATGCCTTAAAATATTAGGCATTACTCATTGAGTGTTGCTAGCCTGACTGATTTAGGGCAAGACTATACTGACAGCAGTAAAGTCTGTGTAGACGCTCTCAATTGATAACCGAACCTGAGCTGGAACACCAGCTCCTTAACCGCACTTATAGTACACTGACTCGATGCCATTTCTGGTCAGCTTACTGAAGTATATAGGCAGGATTTAAGAAGTCAGCGAGAGATACGCAAGGTATTTTTCCAATGCTAAGATCCCTGCAATGGCAGTCAGTAGATTACGCGAGAGATGCCTAGACGATCCATTCCCCACACTACAGAGGCAGATGAAATCTCCCAGAGTCCCTGACAATCTGACCTGGGAACGTTCCTTCCTAACCACACATATAATGAGAGAGAGACACCAGCTGTGCATTTATTAGAAGATATTTTGTATCACCTCAGAGTACTGATCCCCTCTGTCCTATATCCTGTCTCCAGCTGTGGCCACACCTGATGCTTCAGAGGAAGTTGAGAAAACAAACAAACCCATCATACAGTCTGCCAATTGTCATCAGGGAAAAATCCTCTTGGACCCTTGTCAGAAGGAGTTTAAGTGCTTAAATCGTTTTTCAAAATGGGACTTAGCCATTTAAATCACTTAGGCTTTATAATGCTCAGCAAAGCTATGTGTCAATACCTGTGAAAATTAGGGAAGAATGTGCTTTTGAAACAAACTCATACTGATTATCCCTGAAAATCCACTTTTCACTGTTGTTCAGTGCCCTCTGTGAAATGAGACTGAGGTCCTTGCTTTAAGGTGTGACGTTATTTGAGACACCATCAACACTGGTATTGTATTATTGTCTTTCATTGACAGTCTCAGCAAAACAACTCCAAATATTTAATTGACATAGAGGTCGGAACCAAGATTTTCAAGAACAGGAACTGAAACTTGGACTCTATTGTGTACATTTAGGTCTCTAAAATAAACGTCCGGTTTATAAAAGCTCTGAGGTCAAGTTGATGCTGCAATTGTCCTGTCAATGTAAAATATGATTAGAATGTTACCAGGTTAATTTATAGTCTTAAAGTTGGTTCTTTATTATTTATTTCCTCTTATTTTTGGAATTATGGCTTTGAAATTACAGTAAGCTTTCTTAACTAGTTAGTTCTGAAAAGATTTAGATGCACGTAACTTGACACGCTATGAGAGAAATCTTCACACCACTGAAAATGATATGAGGTTTGCCATTCATTTCAACTGGGCCAGATTTTCACTCTGTGAAAATGGCTTTTCATTCACTTTTCTCTTACACAAGCATCTGTAAAAAAATCCCCTGAGCCTCAGCTACTGCAGAAAATGACTTGACAGTGAAGAGACATGGTGCAAAATGGCTTTAAGCCTTTCAAGCTAAAACTGCTTTGGATGAGTCTTGTCCATTAGCATATGACTTGTCTACTAGGACTAGTTAGAGCAGCCTGATTTCCCCACCTGTCAAAACGCTGATATATCCTCACAGAATTTGGTGACCACAGAAATGTCCCATCTGTTCTCTTTTTTGCTGGATAACATGCTCCAGACTGTACCTCAGTTCCTAGCACAAGGCAGGCAATGAGTCAGTAATTTCATGGCACGAATAACATGTTGTGCCTGAGGTGATGGAGGGCTACACTGTGACATGAACTGTGTTCACACAAGGAAAATTAAGGAAACATGTCTGTCACATAGCCTTGGTCAACACTTGCTGCCATTTTCAGTGGCAGTCAAAGGGAGATACACAAGTCACTTAAACTAACTTGTCCCTCTCCCTTTGACTTCCTAACGTCCTCTTACCGCCGTGGCTCCACAGTGCTGAGTTGAAGGGAAGTGCCCTCCCTTTAACTGAGTGCTACTCCAGTTTAGGGGCTGGAGTTACTCAATCAACTTCCCGATCCATTGAGTGGGTCTTCACAGACCACTCAATCGAACCAGCAAGTTTGATCTGTTGGCAGCAAATTTGCCGCTGTCAGTGTAGACAAGGTCATACTTTTAGTATTAGAGAGATCTTGAGTCCCAGTGCATAGGAATAAGTGGGGCTGCATGCCTACAGACAAGAATCAGAATAGCACCACAGTGTTGAAAACAATTTCCACTGGAAAAAATGCAGTTCTCTTGACATTTATGTTCCTCAGGAAACTGTGTTGATTTTGAAGAATACATATTTTTGAAAAAAGCGGGGGAAAGGTGTTATGACACATTCCAACATTTTGTCATTTTCAGAACAAAATGTTCTGGTATTTTTTGTTTTGAAACCATTTTTTAGTTGGGTATCTTAAAATCTGTAACACTTTACAGGTTGTAATATCAGATTTTTTGTTTAAAATATGGCTCACTCAATCTGAAACAGTTTTACTTTTTAAAGTTTACTTTAGAAGAAAATTTCAAATCTTTCAGGTTTTGTTCCACATGGGAACAAAAACAAATTTTAAAAGTGTGAAATCCATTGTGAAATGAAATGTCTGTCCTCAGCACAGCTCTGCTCCTTTCCTCTTTTCCTCCTTGCAGAGCAGGTGGACATAATAGGCAGAAATTTCCTTCCATCTGCGCTCTTGCTGGCAGGCTTAGCTGAGTTGCAATAGAGGATGCTGAAGTTTCCTCCTGGTAAAAGCCATCAGTAATTTGTTTGCTCCCAGAGTAAGGAATGTCTTGGTGGCACATTGCTTCCAGGGGCTATTCTTGGTCTGGTCAGGTGCAACTTACATTTTCCCTCTCTCAGGGTAGTGGTAGTGGCTAAAGCTATATTTCATCCCTCCAAAAAACTAGACAAGAGATCTATTCATAGAATCATAGACTATTAGGGTTGGAAGGGACCTCATGAGGTCATCTAATCCAACCCCCTGCTAAAAGTAGGACCACTCCCACTAGATCATCCCAGCCAGGGTTTTATCTCACCGAGCCTTAGAAGTTGCCAAAGATGGTGATTTCACCACCTCCCTAGGTAACCCATTTCAGTGCTTCACCACTCTCCTAGTGAGAGTTTTTCCTAATATCCAACCTAGACCTCCCTAGCTGCAACTTGAAACCATTGCTCTTTGTACTATCCTCTGCCACCACTGAGAATAGCCTAGCTCCCTCCTCTTTGGAGCACCTCTTCCAAGTAGTTGAAGGTTGCTATCAAATCCTCCTCAGTCTTCTCTTCTGCAGTCTAAATAAGCCTAGTTCCTTCAGTCTCTTCTCATAAGTCATGTGCTCCAGCCCCCTAATCATTTTCATTGCCCTCTGCTGGACTCTTTCTAATTTGTCCACATCCTTTCTGTAGTGAGGAGCCCCAAACTGGACACAATATTTCAGATGCAGCCTCCCCCATGTGGAATAAAGGGAATATTGCCGTTGGCCTTTTTGGCAACTAGGGCACACTGTTGACTCATACTCTGCTTCCCGTCCATCATAACCTCCTGATCCTTTTCTACAGAGCTGCTACTTAGCCGATTGGTCCCGAGCCTATAGCAGTACATGGGATTTTTTCCGTCCTAAGTGCAGAACTTTGCACTTGTCCTTTTTGAACTTCATGAGATTTCTTTTGGGCCAATGCTTCAATTTGTCTAGGCTTTTTCCTGAATCCTATTCCTACCCTCCAGCGTATCTATCATTGATTTAAACTAAACACAGTTGTGTGTAAATTAATACCCAAGGGTCCATCAGCACTGGTGTGAGGACCAGAATTCTGAGATGCTTTAGGGAATTGGTCCTCAAAGTTGACAAACTCCCAAATAAATATGTTGATTTAGAAGTCAAGATCATTCTTCCCCAGTCAGGAGAGCGATGTGGGTCTTGCTGCAGCAGGTAGGTTCACAAAGTTTGTGGACTTGTGACAGGAAGCACGGATGCTCTTTTTGTGATGTCTTAAGAGTTTATTCATCCCTGCTTATGACATAGAAATCCTTCAGTGCCTGTATATAAAATGATCTTTTAGAAAGACATTTTTTCTTGATTTAAAGTCTCTAACTGATTTATCTCTCTCTTTATCTGCTCTTTATATGACTGGCATATTATATGATTATACTATATTGACATTTATATAACTGGCATAATATATTATATTTATAAGACTGACATCCTTACTAGATAATGCTGTGCATTCTTGGGGTGATTTTTGAAAGCACTCAAAATCTAGCAGCTCTAGTGGTCTTCAAGGCTGTTGGGTGAAGAGCTTCACTCAAGATGGATTCTTTTGATTCTCTGGCTCATGGAGTCTAAATTTTCCTTCACTCACTTTTATCCAGTTACTCTTAATATGGTCACCTTCAAAGTCTAGTAAATTCCCTCCATCTAGTTTATTTAATTCCTCTTATCCACAATGTCTGGATCATGGCAACTGTCAGATCTTAGCAGTACAACTTAGTAAATAAGATATATTGATGGTTTAGGTAAGGGGCTTCCCTCTTGTGTTAAATACCATTAGCAAGGATTTTTAATGAATTTGTAAACTCATGGTTTGTACCATGACTGGAGAAAAGTGATTCAAGTAAATAAAGGCCTTTTAATTTGACCTCAGTAGTTTGCAATGTCTTGAGGAAAAAAATGAACGAGAAAGTAGATGAGGACATTGAGATTAATGGTAATTGGGGAAAAAATACAACATGGTTTTACAAAAGGTAGGTCATGACAAACCAACTTTATCTCCTTCTTTGAGAAGATAACAGATTTTTTAGATAAAGGGAATGCAGTAGATCTAATTTACCTAGATTTCAATAAGGCATTTGATACAATTCCACATGGGGAATTATTAATTAAATTGAAAAGATGGGGATTAATATGAAATTTGAAAGGTGGATAAGGAACTGGTTAAAGGGGAGACTACAACAGGTGATACTGAAAAATGAACTATCAGGCTGGGGGAAGGTTATTAGTGGAGTACCTCAGAAATCAGTCTTGGGTCCAGTTTTGGGTCCAAACTTTTTATTACTGATCTTGGCACAAAAATTGGGAATGTACTAATGAAGTTTGGGATGCCACAAAGTTGGGAGATGTTGCCAATACAGAGAAGGATTCGGATATCATACAAGAAGATCTGGATGACTTTGTAAAGTGACTTTGAAGTAATAGAAGTAGGATTAAATTTAATAGTGTAATTTGCAAGGTCATGCATTTAGGAACTAATAACAAGAATTTTTGCTATAAGGTGGGGAACAGAGGAGGAGAAGAACCTGAGTGTATGGGTGATCATAGTATGTCTGAGCCACCAATATGATGTGGCTGTGAAAAAAGCTAATGCGGTCTTAGGATGCATCAGGCAAAGTATTTCAAATAGTGATAGGGAGGTATAAATACTGTTATACAAGGCACTGGTGAGAACTCATCAGGAATAATGTGTGAAGTTCTGATACCCCCATATTTAAGAGACTGGAACAGGTGCAGAGAAAGGCTACTAGGGTAATCCACAGAATGGAAAATCTGCCTCATGAAAGGGATAAATACTAGAGAGGGAGAGAAATTATTTAAGTTCATTAACAATGTGGATACAAGAACAAATGGATATAAACTGGCCATCCAAAAGTTTAGACTTGAAATTAGACTCAGGTTTCTAACCATCAGAGGAGTGAAATTCTATTCTAGCCTTCCAAGGGGAGCTGTGGGTGCAAAAATCTCGCTGACTTCAAAAGTGAGCTTGAAGAATTTATGGAGAGAATGGTGTGATGGGACAGCCTAATTTGGCAATTAACTGATCTTTGACTACTAATAGTAAATATGCCAATAATCTGTGATGGGACATTTGATGAGGTGGGTTCTCAGTAACAACAGAGAATTCTTTCTTGAGTGTCTGGCTGGTGAATCTTGCCCATATGCTCAGGGTTTAGCTGATCACTGTATCTGGAGTTGGGAAGGAATTTTCCTCCAGGGCAGATTGGCAGAAGACCTGGCGAGACAGGGTTTCACATTCCTCTGTAGCATGGGGCATGGGTCACTTGCTGATGGATTCTCTGTACCTTGAAGTCTTAAACCATGATTTGAGGACTTCAGTAAATCAGTCAAAGGAGGTGTCTCTTACAGGAGAGGGGTGGGTAAGGTTCTGTGGCCTGTGTGGTGCAGAAGATCAGACTAGATATCATATCGGTCCCTTTGGACCTTAAAGTCTGAGAGTCTATGTCTCCAGAGTGAAGGTTCAGGTAGGAGTGAAAGGTGAGTACCTGTGGAATAAAGGCATGAATCTTCTCATTGAAGCACAAGGCAAGAGAAAATAGATGAATACGCACACTTAGCTGGCAAAGTTGTTATTAATTCCTGAAGACAACACTGGGTGTACTGATGGTTCAGTTTAGTTCTCTGTTCATGTGGCTCAGTTCAGTCTTCTTGATGTATTTGGTCAAACTCACTGTTGTTTTGATTGCCAGGTTTAACTGATCCCATTGGCCAGCTACAAAAAGACGGTAACAGGGGAGCATTATTTCCTGCATCAGTTCTTCCTACCACCCTGGCAAACAATGCACCCGTGTATGCAATAAATGGCAGAGGGGAATCACACGCCTGTGATTGAATTCATTCTCTCAGGATTAACAGATCAGCCTGAGCTGCAGGTCCCCCTCTTCATGATGTTTCTAGCTATGTACATGACCACTGTGTTTGGAAATCTCAGTATATTCCTCTTGATCAGTGTTGATTCCCACCTCCACACTCCTATGTATTTTTTCCTGGCTAGCCTGTCCTTCTTAGACATCTCTTACTCTCCTGTCATATTCCCCAAGATGCTGCAAAACTTCCTGTCTGAGAACAAGACCATTTCTTACAATGGTTGTGCAGCACAAATGTTCTTCTTTGGAGCCTTAGCGACCACTGAATGCTTCCTCCTAGCTGTGATGGCATATGACCGCTATGTGGCCATCTGTAAGCCACTTCTCTATAGGGTCATCATGTCCCAGAGGGTCTGTGTGCTGCTGGTGTCTGTTTCGTATGTTGGAGGCTTTGCACATTCTGCTTTACACACGGGTTTCACTTTTACTCTGCCGTTCTGTGGGCCCAATGAGATCCACCACTTCTTCTGTGACATCCCTCCAGTGATAAAGCTGTCCTGCTCCAATACCCATCTCAATGAGATGGTGATGTTTGTAGCCACCTTATTCATTTCAGGGTGCTCCAGTCTCACCATTCTTGTTTCCTACTCCTATATCCTAGTCACCATCCTGCAGATACACTCTGCCAAGGGCAGACGCAAAGCCTTCTCCACCTGCACCTCCCACCTGACCTCAGTCTCCATATTCTATGGAACTATTCTTTTCATGTACCTGCGGCCTGCCTCTAGTTATTCTCTGCAGCAAGACCAGGTGGCTTCTGTGTTCTATACCCTTGTGATCCCCATGCTGAACCCCATGATCTACAGCCTGAGGAATAAGGAGGTAAAGGATGCCCTGAAGAGAGTGATAAGAAAAATGTTTTTCTAAAATCTGTAATTGTTAAAGAGTTTTTCACATTCCCCAGTAAAGGAAAAACATCAATGATGGGGCTTATTGCCTCATTTTAATCTGTGAGCATTAACTATACCTCCTGATTATTTAAAAAAAAAAAATCAAGCCCAGTTGCCCAAGTAAAGGAAGCATAGTAGCTAACCAATGTTTTTTTCTTCTGAGTAGAACATTTTGCCTGCTAGGGGTTGGGTGAACCCTACTTGAAGCTGATGGATATAACAGCAATCTGTCACAGGGTGACCAGCATTTTTATAAGGGGGCAGAGTCCCATGCACCTGTGACTCATTAGCTGCCTCCTATTTGGGTGTTAAGAGAGGTCACCTAAGTGGATACAAAGGGGAGAGCTTGACAACAGAGTGGGTGAGCCAGAGGATGGGCAGGTGAGAGTTTATGGAGATCAGGGACTGGAGAAGGTCTCCTGGGAAAGCTGCAGGAAGCAGAACACTCTTCAAGCTCCTGCCTGAGAACAGGAAGGAATTTTCAGGAAGACTGTGTAGGGGAAAGCCCGCTGGCCTTCCTGAGCCAGAAAGAGAGAGCCAGAGAAGGCAGGAGAAGGCCAAAGGCTAAGAACAGCAGATAGAGACATTTAGTGGCTCTCTGAGATGGAGAGATGAGGCCCAAAGGCCAGAGAAGGCTGAAGGCTAGCAGTGGAGCATGATGAGAAACAGAGCAACTGTACTGGAGAGATGAGCCTGTAAGAAATGCTGGAACAGTCCTGGACAGCATGAGTGTGGTGAGTGATGTTAGGGTTGTACTTAATGTACTCATTTTGTATGGAACTGGGAAATCCTGGAATACAGTACTGAGACTTTTTATGGCTTATTTACATGGGGTTCTCTTTTGTCATCGATTAGCCCAGCAAGGGCCATGTATACTTGGATTGCCTTTCTGGACTATTTTTGGCACCCACTGAAGTGGAAACTGAAGCAGGCACACCTGCTGGGCTGCAGCCTGAGACTGGAGCTGCCCTAGATGGAGTTGCCTTATCAAACCAGCTTTTACTGAGGATAAAGGTAAAAGAAGCAGCAATATATCCTTGAGGTCAGCCAGAGAAGAGCTTTATTGTGATGCCAAGAAAATCTGAGAGAGAGAATTTTGAGGTAGAACACTGGTTAGAAAGATGCTTAGTACAGTGGGGAAAAAACCTACCTGTTGTTGTTTGAGTTTTCCTGTTCTGAAAGAAACAGAATTTGGGTACATTATTTATACATAAACAGAATTACATCTGAGAATTACCTGATTCCATCATTAATTCTGGGGTCTTATTGGTTGTTTTCATTTAACACATACATTCCCATTTCATTAGGCCTGATCCTGAGTCAATTTACCCTGGTATAAATCAGGAGTCATTCTGGTGAAGTCATTGGAATTACACCAAGGACAAATGATGGTCAAGGAGTTTAGAATGAACCCTGTTGATAACTGGGCAGCCAACCAATGTGCCAGCTGCTCAGTTCTCACAGTAGTATTAACTAGAGCTAGTTGAAATTTGTCTGTTGATACAGTTTTTCATTGGATAATACTGATTTGATTAAACTGAAACTGTTTCATGAGCATGTTTCACTGTCATCAAAAAGTTCAGTTAGAAATTGTCAAAGCTTTTTATCTCAGTAAGGTGAAAGCATTTTGTTCTGATAAAACTGAGACATTTAATGTCAACTTTATTATGTTGATGTCTATTTTTATATAATGTAAGCAAAAGCGTCTAGTCAGAATGAAACATTCCAACCTTACTGAAACTAAATATTTGACAAGGTCAAAACAAAATATCTCAGAATATTTAATTTCCTGAAAATATTTGAGATTTTGACTTTTTGCCTTGATTTCAAATTCTTGACATTTCGTATAAGACTGAAATTCAATTTTTTGACTAGCTTTGCTATTGACTTTGATGAAGCTTTGCATATTTACACCACTTGAGGATCTGGGTCTAGAATTTTAGCTAGAGAACCAATGCCATAGTGTGCAGCATTTCAGGGGCGGGGTCTCTCACCTCCCCCAGGAGCGCTATTGGCCAGCTGCCAAGTACCTAGTGGACCTAGGAGGGGCAGATTATTTTGGGGCATGGGGCATCCTTTTAGCCTAGGGCCAGGAGTTTAAGCCCATAAAGCCCCTGTGGTAATCTGGCCCTAGCAGATGATGAAATACAGTGAAATGGATTTGCACCATTTCTTGCCCTGTGGTTCTGAGTGAGGAAACAGGTGTGTGGGTAAAGTAGCATAACTTCCACCAATGGCAGAGCAAAACTGTAGTGACTTGCACCCCATAGAGGCAGAGATAGTGTAGAAGGAAAATAAAGTATAAGAGTACTTCAAAGGTGAGATTCCAAACTGAAAAAATGTATTCTAGTTTCATCATTTAAGCTATATCTGTAATATACACTGCTTTTATGGTTTGTATTATGCAGGAATCACAGCGGTCTTTTCTAGCCTTGTAATCTATGAAAACCTCATGGGTAAATTTGGCCTTCACCCTTTGCTAGAAATCTTCCCTGCTTATACCAGCTCTAACTCTGGCCTTTTCTCTTTCCTCTCACATCCATATTGAAAACTAACAAGCTTTTGACAAGTTACAAAAAGGTAGCTGTGTTAGTCTAGTTCAGCAAAACAAACAAGGAAGCTGGTGGTGCTGTTCAGATGTTTGCTGCTTCTGGTTTTAGGGCAGAGGCCTGAATAAGTATCCAGAATTCTAAGCACTCTCCAAGCTAAACCTGAATGCCAAAACTGTAGCATACTGTCCATAGCTAATGTCCACAAGCGCTTAACTGAGGATCCACAGACAGGGAGGGAGGGATGAAGAAAAGTTCAGGTTTCTGCAATCCAGGATGGTGTGCCATTGGTCAAAATAGGATGTGTATCTACTGCAGAAGGGTAATTTCTGAATATACAACAAAATAGTCCATGCTGGCGTGTTGGCCCCCTTCAGCCCACTGATCCTGCTGCCTACCCAAAGTCAACCTCTTCCAATATGAGAGTGGATAGATCCTAAAAGTGAGGGGTGGTGCATGTGAGTTAATAAAAAAGATCCATGACTCTTTGAGACCCAAAGGAGTAGCTTACTCTGCTGTTGGGCTTGTATTATTCCTGTAGATTATACAATCTAATATTTTAAAATGTAGATACTTATCATCCAGCTAACTGAGCCTTACTTTGAAAGCCCACAGGCTCTAGGCTACATACACAACTGCATTAGACCAACAGACCTGTGGCTTTGCGCCAACAACTCATTGCCACTTGGAACCTGTTGGATGTTTTCAAACGTAGTGTGCACCAACCTTACCCAACACGTAGGATTTCATTGCAAAGAGAAAGGATGGTCAAATGGTTAGCATGACACAGTGCTACTCAAAAGAGTTGTGCTCAGATATCTACTGTCCTATAGCCCTTTGGTGTGACTTTGGACAAGTTTCTAGTCCAGATCCTACAGATCCTAAAAAGTTAGGTGCTTAACTCTTTGGGATTTTGGCATCTAAATAAGTCTGAGCATCTGGGTGCCTATTCCCCATTGGTAAAATTGGGATAATAGTATTTCATAGGTTCTGAGGTGCTCAGGTACTATGATAAAGAACAATAAATAAGCATAAAAGATTGTGAAGGATTTTCTTTCTCCACATGTACAGCTGGATCTTTACCCAATTGCCAAATTTATCACTTCTAACCCTGTCCAGATACTTCTTGCAGTATAGGAACTCTTTAAATTTCACATTCACTACTTTATTTCTAATTACAAATGGGTAGGAAATCAGAAAAAAAAAATTAGGCTGCCCATTTCTCAGAGAATAGCACTACTGATTAACAAAAAGGGTGGTTCTTCACAGGGAATTTTTCATCACCAGTCATAATTCTGCCCCCTTATCTTCACCTAGCAACCATCGCCTTACTCTTGTAAGCACGGCAAGTATAAGTTGTACATGGTGGCTTCTATATTTCTCAGTTCACATGTGAAAGATGGGCAGGGTATGGGCAAAGTTAAGATGAACATTGGATCCTCAAATGCTTATTACCAGACATTCTAGTGTTCAGAGGGCTGATTTGATTTGCTTTGCTTTGTTTGTTTGTTTTAAGAGCTGGTCAAATTTCAGAATTTACATCATGTGGAAAATTCCAAGATTTCAAGATTTGATTTTGTCCCAAACTAGGAAGAAAAGTCAAAATCTCAGAATTTCTTACAACTCACATATTCCCAAAACATTTCATTTCAACTCTATTAAGACTGAAACACTTTGTTTCCGAAAAGACTTATTTCAACTTTATCATTTTAATTTTTTTCAGATATTTTTTACTCTGATTTCTTGATGGTTGAAAGTGGAGCAGGTCGCTGTTAACCACTGTTTTGTGTTGTTTGGGGCCTTTTTGTATCTTTTGCTTATTAATAAAACTGGCCTGGAGAAAAGGTACATAGAACTGAACTCAAAATTCTATATTTTATTTGCACTTACCCAGATTGTTGAAATTGCCTGCTGGCTTTATCCTTGTATACGTTCCACAATAGTGTGAAGGCCTCACATCCTATGTTAGAATGAGAGATGTTGCCAGTACTGTAGGGAAAGACCAATTTTACATAGGCCTACCAGAGAAATGGACCCAACGCAGGCCTGAGTCCTTCCTGTTATTGGATACCTGAGTCAGGCTCTCCTGGTCTACCAACAGGGACCACCCACTGAGAAGCTCACTCATCAGGCTCAAGCCTTTCACCAGGATTGCTGGGGGCAGGGGGTCTTCTTCTCTTATATGAAACAGGACCTGGTGGCTGCAGACCCTGTAGGAAAGGTTGGGGATGAGGCCACCACCCTAGATATCTCTGACAACAAATAAGATAATCAGTCAAGCATCTCTGTTGGCTTGGTCCTTCTTGCCTTGTTCAAGGAAACCAGCAGTCAGGCTTCAGTTTACAATTGCCACTTAGTCGTCCCCCCTCCTTTTTTTTTTAACCAACCTGGCCTCTTTCTGTTGTGCCTTCCTGGTTGCTGGTGAAAATATAACAAGCCTTTTTTTAAAAAAAAATAATTTGTCACCCATGTTCTTTCTACAAACTGTGCACACATGCATCATTGGCCACGCAATGATCTAGGAACTACCATGGGAGGAGGCCACGGCCAACACAATACCGGGATCCTGCTTTGAGTGCTAGATCCTAAGCCTGCTAAAACCACAGCAGTTTCTCTCAGAGCTGGGGACCAGGATTCAGGAGGGACTCAAGGATTGTCATCAGGAAAGGGGTAAGGAATGGGATGGGGGAGAAAAGGACTTCTGGGAGGGGATGGTCTGCAGTGCTCACTCAAGGAGTGTGGGAAGGGTGTCCATTGGCTGCTTTTTCTATCTTGGAGGTGGGAACCCTAGCTTCAGCCAATACTTTAGTAGTCCTGGGTTCCAGCAGGGTGGCAGAAAGCCCTAGGGATGCTGAGAAAGCAACCAGAAGGAAATACTTTTCATCTTTCATCTCAAGAAAGATTGTTCATTGCACTAACTGGGCATAAGACTGGGGCATCTGGGATACTCAAGGTTAACAGGGTAGCTTTCTCTCTGTTCCCACAGCTTCCCCATTAGGGGGAGTTTGAACTGACTCAGGGCAATGGGAGCCCCTTTGCAGCTTCCTACTCTCAGGACAGTTATACTCTGTCATGATGTTAAATTTCCATGATAGGGACAGCAAACTCAGAGGGACTGCCTAGTGAATGGGCAGAAAACAAGACAGATAGGATTTCACTCTCCTTGACTAGCTGGAAGGTATGACATATTGCACCCCATGTACATCTTTATGGAATGATTGTCTATCATTCATGTTCACCCTTAAAATGTAACCGTGTATTGTTTAATGCATATGTCACTTAAGGTGTTCTTGGAATGCTCACAACATATTGAACATTACTGTTATGCAAAACGAACAAGGAGTCCTGTGACACTTTTCAAGACTAACAAATTTATTTATTGCATGAGCTTTCGTGGGAGAAAATCCCACTTGTAGTGTGGTATGTATGGTTATGAATTTTTGCTATGTAACATTCCCAAATATGTGTCTCATGTGTTTTGAAGTGGATCCAGGGAAACACTAAAAACAGGGAGGTGATGCATGCTTCCCTAAGGAATGCATAAAACAACCCAACTCCTCCAGAAATGATGGATTGACCCAAGCAACTGATAAGTCATTGAGTCAAGATGTGGAGAAGACCATGCAGGAATACTGTTGGTCACCTGACCTTGAAAGGAGGAGTGAGGACCCCAAGGGCAGTGAATGTTGGGGGAGGCATTTTGCTCTTTGTCTGTCTGTCTTCCAACTCAGCTATAAATAATATCAAGCAAGAAACTGAAGCATTGATCATGGGGGAGAGCCTAACCAACCAGCCTCTGGTGAGAATCATCTAGACTGTAAGGCTACTGAAAGTATTAAACTTAGTTTAGAATGCAATTTGCCTTTTGTTTATCTGATTAAATCTGACCTGCCTTCCTCTGGCTTATAATCACTTAAATCCTTCTGTACTTAATAAACTTATTTGTTTTTTCTAAAAGAGTGTATGTGGTTTAGGTGTATGTAGAGACATCTCTTAGAGTGACAAAGCTGGTGCATATCAATTCCATTGATCAATTGACAGACTAACCAGTGAGCTTGCAGATTCCAGTGGGCAACACTGATCTTTATAAAACGGAAGTTTCTAGGGTTGTATCTGGCACCGGAGGTGTTTGCAGGCGGTCATTCTATTGCATAACCCCATGAGTGGCTGATCAAAAGCACTCACTAAGTTAAGGGCCACTTGCTTGCAAGAAGCTTTGCATGGGCTGACACAGGACTGGGTGGTTCACACAGCAGGGCAAGTGCAAGACGGGTTCCAGGAGGGAGGGACTGGAGTGCCACAGCTATACATTAATTCAGATTGCAAAGAGGAATGTCACAGAGGATGCCAATTTTCTTGGAACCCTGGCTACAGGCCTGCCTTCCCAGCCTCATGGCCAGCTGCACAACTGGAGGGGTCATCAGTCATTTTGTACATTATCATCAGTTTGATAAGGTCAAACCAAAATTTCAACCTTCAAACTATTTCCGTGTTAGCCAACTGAAATGTTTTGATAGTATTACAACAAAATATCACTTTTTTAAATAATCAGAATTTTACATGACTATATTGAAGGTGAGAGGTGGGAAAACATTCTCCTTCCAGTCAGTCTCTTCAGGGCGTCGTTCACCTCCCTGTTCCTCAGGCTGTAGATCAGAGGGTTCAACATGGGGGTTACCACTGTGTAGAACACAGAAGCCACTTTGTCTAGACCAGTGTGGCTGGAACTGGGCTGTAGATACATAAAGAAACCAGTCCCATAGAATAAGGAAACAACTGTCAAGTGGGAGGCACATGTGTTGAAGGCTTTGGACCGGTCCTGTGCTGAGTGTATTCTCAGGATAGTGGAGAGAATATAAATGAATGTGACTCCAACCGTGCCTACCCCATTTATGGTGCCAAAGGAAAAGGTCACCATCTCACTGCTCTGGCTATCAGAGCAGGAGAGCTTCAGAAGTAGGGTGGTATCACAGAAGAAATGAACGATTGTTCTGGACCCACAGAAGGATCCTCCAAATGTACAACCTGTGTATATCCCTGCACACAGAATGCCAATGATGTAGGAAGATGGTACCAGCTGGGTGCAGACTCCCTTGGACATGATGACCGTGTAAAGCAGTGGCTTACAGATGGCTACATACTGATCATAGTCCATTACCTCCAAAAGGTAACACTCAGCAGTCCCAAAGAGAGAAAAGCTATAGAACTGTGCGACACACAGTGAAGGAAATAGTTTTACTATCCGATAAGAAGTCCACCAGCATCTTAGGGGTAATGACTGTGGAATAACAGACATCAACAAATGAAAAATATTTGAAGAAGAAGTACATGGGGGTGTGGAGTTTGGGTGTGCCCCATATTAATGCCACCATTCCAAAGTTCCCAACCAGAGTGCCAGTGTATATCAGAAGAAACACCACAAAGAGGGGGATCTGCAACTCTGGCTTACCAGAGAGTCCCAGGAGAATTAACTCCTTAAGAGTGTGGTTACTTTCCATGATCGTTTCTTTCCTGAGTGATGACTACGAAAAGAACAAGTGAGACAGATATGAAAGAGGAGGAGAATAGGGTTGGAAACTGCTTCACAGATAAGGTTTACCATGAACATTTAATCAGTTACAGTTTGATTTGTTCTATTGTTTGATAATCCTCCTCCTATACCCTCACTGTCCCTGTTGTTCAACTGTTTTGAAATAGAAACCCCTATGGGAATTTTAGAATGAAACTGCTGGGTTTTCTAGCAATATCTATAAGATTTTTGCACAAGGAATATGGATCTAGATCTTCAGTGGATGTACACAGGCATTGCTTCCTTGGCATGCAAACTGATAGCAGTGCTGCCCAGGGCTCACTGCCGGCCTGACTGGTTCTAAAGACTCCTTCCACCTACTCCTGGCAAATTGGTGGAAGCAATCATTGTAAACATAATAAGAAAACACCTGGGAGGGTGTGATTTGGTTGGGTCTAGTAAGTCTGGTAATTAATAATATACACTTCAGGCATTAAACTGATCTGTAATTATTAGAGACTAGAATAAGACAATCTATTTTTAAACTGTGTGCAGATGTCTGCTATGGATTTATTTTTTCTTCAGAATCCCCTAATCAGTTTTGTCTTCATTATGAAATCTGTCCTGTATCATTACTGCATTCCTTCTAGCGGAGACCAAATTGTCCAGTGATCAGTGCTGTACAAAACAAGCAAGCAAAGTATGCTTCCACCACCCATATACCTTCCTTCTTATTACCTGAAGTCCATTTCTACCCTGAGAAGTGGGTTGTAAAAAATAACACACTATCACTCTTCAGATCTGTTCTGTGTGCGTATCAAAGTCATTGTTTCAGTGGTAACAATTATTTTGCTGCTTTTAATTATTTACTTGTATTTGTGAGTTGTATTATGGTAGCATCTAAAAACTCTAACCAAGACTGGGGTCCTATTGCATTAGGCAATGTAGAGACATCTAGTGAGAGATAGTTTCTTCCCCATATAGCTTACAGTCCAACTAGACTAGACAAGAGTGTAAGAAAGATTGGAGTCGTGTTGTGCTAGGCCCCGTAGTAAAAGTTTGTCCCTCGCTAAAAGAATTTTGTCTTTTTCACTCATTCACTCAGTCTATCTATCTAAGTTCTTGGAGTGACATTCCCTGCTGGACACTGCTCCCATCCAATATAGCTGTGAGAGGTATAATGCAAAGCCAGGAAGTTATATATTGTTGAAGAGCCACACACTAAATTCCTCCAGAAACAGAAGCAATCAACCAAACAGAAGCAAATCAGTAGCATAGTGATGGGGAGGGTGAGGTGTCAGGCCCTGGGGCCAGGCTGCAGGTGGGTGCTGGGCTGGCTCTTCACAACGTGCAGGTGAAGAGATGCAGACAGCTCTGAAATGCACAGAGCCTCCTGTGCCCCTACAATGTTTTGAAGGGCCAGCTTGGTGCCACGCTTCCCCTCCCAAGGTGAGGGGAGGGGTGTGTGGGCTAGGCTTCACTGGCCCTCCCTGCAGAAGCTGAGCCAGTTGGGCACTGCCTCCTGGGTCTTACTGCTGGAAGGGTTTTGTTTCTGTGTAAGCCGGGCTGCCCAGGACACAGAGAAATGAAATACTTCCAGCACTAGGACCCAGGAGGCAGCATCTAACTGCAGCAGGGCACTCAAGCCAGATGCAGGAAAGGAAAAGTAACAGGTCTGATCCAGGGGCCCACAGGAGGGGAAGGGGAAATGCAGGAGATGCTGAGGGATGCCCCGCAGAGCTCCCTTCTTAGGTGGGTGTTGGGGGGGGGTGAGGCTGCCCTGTCCCAGCTGGAGGTCAGGCTGGAGCAGTGGAGAGTAAATGCCGGGGGCTGCCCCTTCACAGATGGGGATAATGTAGAAGGTGCTGTGGGATGCCCCTAAGTGCCTCTGTCCACCCCATGTAGTGAAGATCCAACCTGCCCCCCCTTCCCTCTGTGTGCGGGGGAGAGGCTGACCTGTCCCAGCCGGAGCTGGGGTGCAGGCTGCAGCACGGGGTAAGTGTGTGTTGGGGGGCATTTGCACCACCCCAGCCTCATGACCCCCTGCAGGTACAGACCCCCATTCCTGGGGCAGCTTCGGGTGGGGGCGGGACCCCTCCTGGCCCTGAAGGGTGGTGTGTGTGTGTGTGTGTGTGTGTGTGTGTGTGTGTGTGTGCATGTGCGCTCATGGGCCCGCAAATGTGGGCTTGGCCCCCAGGTGCCAGATCCCTTGGGTAAAACCACCGCTTCAGATTAGGGACAAGAGAAAACTGTCCCCGGTAGACTTTCTTTTTGTTCTCGTGAAACCTGCAATATTATACAAAGCCTAAAGTATCTTCTAACAAAAAAAACTTACTCTCCCCCCTTGCTCCCTTTGTAATGGGTAACAGAAATGCTGCTGCTTTGACAGTTAGTATCAGCAGCAGCTGCTGAATACTGAACATTTTTAAAAATCTGAACACTTCATTAACCTATTTGATGCTTGAGTTCATGTGGAAGTCTATCCAAAAGTCCTTGATTCAAAGTCCTTTGAAGTCAATGGCATTTTTTTCTCTTAATTTTTTTTGGCTTTAGTGATAGGTGCAAATTGGAGTTGAATAGTTCATAATTCATAATCTTTTAAAGTTATTTTATCATTTTCTATTCATGGAAAATCTAGAGGCACATAATGATTTCCCATACTCACTTATTCAAAATTATTCTATTATTTTTTTTACCCCTAGTTATCCATAGTGGATATGTGAAATTCATACTGTGTGTCCTGGTTATGACTGGACACACAAATCACTGCAGAAATGAGGCTGTAGTTGATTAAAAGTAAGACTCCAGCAGACCAAAGTCTGTAGAATGACAGAGTTTAAGGTAGAGCCCTGCGCGGATACAAAAATGTGGATCCGCAACCGATCCATATCCAAGACATGTAAGCACGTATCCGATCCGCAATCCACATCTCCATGTTTTGTGGGTATCTGCAACCACCCCACCCTCACCTTGCAGCAGTTCCACTCCGCTCTGCTCGGCTCTTCATCATTACACCGTGCTTCTGTTTTGTGTTCTTGCCTGTGTGTGTTCTGTAATGTAACAACTTAAAAGCAGGGGCTTAGTAAATGTGCACACACTGTTTTTATTTTAAACAACATTATAGGGAATCCTAAGGATCCTGGTGCAACCTCTGTGTTTTCTTCTGGGGTAGCTGCCTGTCAGTTCCTGGATTGTTAGAGAGCAGCAGCTGCCTCACACAGAGCCCAAGGAAGGGGGCAGGGAGGGCGGCACTAGCCAGCAGCTCCCAATACTGTTTGTTCAGAGCCCTGCTGGCCCTGATCATCTGGTTATTCCACCTACTAGAGCGAGGATGAGGTCATAGAATCATAGAATAATAGGGTTGGAAGGGACCTCACGAGGTCATCTAGTCCAACCCCCTGCTAAAAAGCAGGACCACTCCCCCTAAATTACCCCAGCCAGGGTTTTGTCTAAACGAGCCTTAAAAATCTCCAAAGATGGAGATTCTACCACCTCCCTAGATAGCCCATTCCAATGCTTCACCACCCTCCTAGTGAGAAAGTTTTTCCTAATATCCAACCTTGACCTCCCCAGCTGTAATTTGAAACCATTGCTCCTTGTTCTGTCCTCTGTTACCCTCGAGAACAGCCTAGCTCCCTCCTCTTTGGAGCAACCCTTCAAGTAGTTGAAGGTTGCTATCAAATCTCCCCTCAGTCTTCTCTTCTGTAGACTAAATAAGCCTAGTTCCTTCAGTCTCTCCTCATAAGTCATGTGCCCCAGCCCGCTAATCATTTTCGTTGCCCTCCGCTGGACTCTTTCTAATTTGTCCACATCCTTTCTGTAGTGGGGAGCCCAAAACTGGACACAGTATTCCAGATGCGGTCTGACCAGTGTCGAATAGAGGGGAATTATCACATCCCTCGATCTGCTGGCAATACTCCTACTGATGCAGCCTAATATGCCATTGGCCTTTTTGGCAACAAGGGCACACTGTTGGCTCATATTCATCTTCCCGTCCACCATAACTCCCAGGTCCTTTTCTACAGCGCTGCTACTTAGCCGATCGGTCCCCAGCCTGTAGCAGTGCATCGGATTTTTCCGTCCTAAGTGCAGGACTTTGCACTTGTCTTTGTTGAACCTCATGAGGTTTCTTTCGGCCCAGTGTTCCAATTTGTCCAAGTCTCCCTGGATCCTGTCCCTGCCCTCCAGAGTATCTACCATTCCCCCCAACTTGGTGTCATCCGCAAACTTACTAAGCACGCAGTCTATTCCATCATCAAGATCATTAATGAAGATGTTGAATAGAAACGGCCCCAGGACCGACCCCTGGGGCACTCCACTCATTACCGGTTGCCAACCAGACATCAAGCCATTGATTCCTACCCGCTGAACACGTTGATCTAACCAGTTTTTGATCCACCTTACGGTCTACTCGTCCAACCCATACTTCCTTAACTTGCCGACGAGAATGCTGTGGGAAACCGTATCAAAAGCCTTGCTAAAGTCAAGGTATATCACGTCAACGGCTCTTCCCGCATCCACAAATCCAGTCATCTCATCATGAAAGGAAATCAGGTTGGTCAGGCACGATTTGCCCTTGGTGAATCCATGTTGACTGTTCCTGATCACTCTATTTTCCTCCAAGTGTTTCAGGATGGATTCCTTGAGGACCTGCTCCATGATTTTCCCAGGGATTGAGGTGAGGCTGACCGGTCTGTAGTTCCCCGGATCCTCCTTTTTCCCTTTCTTAAAGATAGGTACTATATTTGCCTTTTTCCAATCCTCCGGAACCACCCCCGTTCGCCACAAGTTCTCAAAAATAATGGCCAGCGGCTCTGCAATCACTTCCCCCAACTCCCTCAGCACCCTCGGATGCAGTTCATCCGGCCCCATGGACTTGTGCACATCCAATTTCATTAAGTGTTCCCTAACCTGACTTTCCATCACCGAGGGCCACTCTTCTCTCCAGTCCGCGTTACCCCGTGTAGTAGCCTGGGAGCTGGCCCGCCCTGTGAAGACTGAAGTAAAAAAAGCATTGAGTACTTCAGCCTTTTCCGCATCATCCTCCACGAGGATGCCTGCCCCATTCAGTAAGGGACCTACACCACCTCTGATCCTTTTCTTGTTGCTGATATACTTATAGAACCCCTTTCTGTTATCCTTCACATCTCTTGCTAGCTGCAACTCCAATTGTCCTTTGGCCTTTCTAATTTTATCCCTGCAGTCCCGAGCAGTATCTTTATACGCCTCCCTTGTCATCTGTCCAAACTTCCACTTCTTGTAAGCTTCCCTTTTATGTTTCAGCTCCCCGCAGAGTTCCCTGCTAAGCCACGCTGGTCGCCGTCCACATTTGCTGTTCTTTCTGCACATCGGAATGTTAACTTCCTGTGTCTTTAACAGGGTTTCTTTAAAATACAGCCAGCTGTCTTGGACACCTTTCCCCTTCAGATCAGCCTCCCATGGGACCCTGCCCATCAGCTCCCTAAGGGAGCCAAAATCTGCTTTTCTGAAGTCCAGGGTGTGTGTTCTGCTTCTTTCCTTCCTTCCATTGATCAGGATCCTGAACTCTACCATCTCATGGTCGCTGCTGCCCAGGTTGCCATTTACTTCTACTTCCCCGATCAATTCTTCTCTGTTTGTGAGCAATAGGTCTAGAGGTGCAAGGCCTCTAGTTGGTTCCTCCAGCATTTGTACTAGGAAGTTGTCCTCAATATTCTCCAAAAACTTCCTGGATTGCCTGTGCACTGCTGTATTATCTTCCCAGCAGACATCAGGATAATTGAAGTCCCCCATAAGAACCAGGGCCTGCGACGATCTGGAAACTTCTGTTAGTTGTCCATAGAACGCCTCATCCACCTCCTCTTTCTGGTCTGGCGGTCTGTAGCAGACACCCACCACAACATCCCCTTTGTTGCATTCTCCCCTAAACTTAACCCACAGACTTTCAACCATCTTGTTTCCACTTTCATAGAGGAGCTCCGAGCAGTCATACAGCTCTTTTACATATAACGCTACTCCTCCCCTTCTTCTTCCCTGCCTGTCCCTCCTGAACAATTTATATCCATCCATGGCAGTGCTCCAGTCATGCAAGTTATCCCACCACGTTTCTGTTATTCCAATTATATCATAGTTCCTTGTCTGTGCCAGTACTACCAATTCTTCCTGTTTGTTTCCCAGGGTCCTCGCATTTGTGTACAGGCACCTAAGATACCGGGCCCATTGCCCTACTTTACCCTGTCGATTCTCCCTCCTGTCGCATCTTCCTCCTTGCAATTTCTCCCGGTGTCCTCCTTCCCCACTCGCCTGGGGTATTATGACTTCATCAGGAAATAAAAAACAATTATTTGATCCCACACCCCAGTTCCAACTACCCTCTTTTTTATTCCTGCTGTTACAGCCCCAGCATCCCCCAAGTTCCATCCCTTCCCCCAGGTTTCCCTCAGTTTCACTTACCTGTGGGCCTTGGTCACCTTCCCCCTTCGAACCTAGTTTAAAGCTCTCCTTACCAGGTTAGCCAGTCTGCTTCCAAATACGCTCTTTCCCTTCCTGAATAGGTGGAGTCCATCTCTGCCTAGCAGTCCTTCTTCCTGGAACAGCACCCCATGGTCGAGGAAGCCAAAGCCCTCCCGGTAACACCATCTCCGCAGCCAGGCATTCACCTCCAGGATGCATCTCTCTGCTCGGGCCCCTACCCTTGACCGGAAGGATCGAGGAGAACACCACCTGTGCACCGAACTCCTTCACCCGTGCTCCCAGAGCCCTGTAGTCACCTTTGATCTGCAGAGGGTCACCTCTCGCAGTATCATTGGTTCCCACATGGATGAGTAGCATGGGGTAGTAGTCAGAGGGACGGATGATTCTCGACAATCCCTCCGTAATGTCTCGGATACGGGTGCCTGGCAGGCAGCATACCTCCCGAGAGGCCTTATCTGGGCGACAGATGGGTGCCTCCATCCCCCTCAGAAGAGAGTCCCCAACCACCACAACCCGACGTTTTCTCCTGGGTGTGATGGTGGTTGTCCTCCCAACCTCAGGGGTGCATGGCTGCTCCTGTTCCATCTCATCTCCCGTCTGTAGTGCTGCATAGTGGTTCTTTACCACAACGGAGGATGGGGTGGGAGCAGGGGTGGAGCACTGTCTGCTGCCAGAAGTAACCAGCTGCCAGTGTCCACCCTCTGCTTGAGCCCTCTCATCCGTCTCCGAGGGTGTGGCAGCAGTCCTTTGCCTCTGGATAGTTTCTTCATCCTTGCATGTTTCCTCATGGATGCTATCCAGGAACTTCTCCAGGGCATGGATACTCCTGAGCCTGGCCACCTCCTTCTGTAACTCCCCCACCTGCTTCCTGAGAGATTCCACCAGGAGACACCTGTCACACTGAATGATCTCCCCAGCCTGACCGTCTGAGAGTGGGAAATGCAGGCCACAGTCCTTGCAAGTCCACGCCAGGATCTGGGTAGAGATATCCATGGTCAGTATGTTTGTCTGGATACAGGCGCAGGTGGAGGAGACAGTAGCAGTGCTGGCACAAGCGGTGTGGGTCCTCTTCACCATAGTAGCTACACAAACCACAAACTTCCTCCAAATTCCCTCTCAAACTCCCCTGTTTGCAGTCCCTGTTCGCAAGCTCCCCCTGGTCGCTCAGCCACTGGCTTTTAAGGCCTTCTCTGCCTGGGTCAGCCCTTGCCCCTCATTAAGCACACAGGGGAAGGGTGATCACAAGGCTGATTGAGCTGAGCAGGGCTGAGCAGAGAACAATGGTACAAACAGCCCCCAGACAATCACACAATCACAATCCTAACTCACACAGTAAATGACAATTCACAGAAATCACCTGTGGGAAAAAAAGACACAAGCACAAGCACACACAGTCAGCAATTCACTCTCTCCAAGGTTCGCTCTCTCCCTTGCTTCTTCAGCAAGGGGATCTCCTTCGCCTCCTTCTCAGGGCTTCTCCTTCTCCTTCCCTCGCAAACTCCCCTGTTTGCAGTCCCTGTTCGCAAGCTCACTCAACTGTTCAGCATGGGCAAGGTAATTCATTCAGCGGAGCGATCAGATTGGGAGGCTGGCAGCCAGAGAAGGGGGGAAGCAGCAGCCCATCATCAGTTGGTGTGTGTGGGCTCTGGTGAGCTAGGTTCAGGGAGCTCGCGAAACAGCTGAGAGGAGAGAGATTCGCCAAAGCTCCCAGTGTTTTTCAGAGCCTTCGCTGGCTCCGATCTGAGCAATTGTTATTCTGCCTGTGCTGGGCTGGGCTGGGCTGGGCTGGGCTGGGCTGGGCTGGGAAGTCTGGGCTGCTGCAGTTTCTCAGCTGATCAGTGGAGGTGGGGACTGGCCACTGAAACTGAACACCAGCTCTGACGGGCTGGGCTCTGGCTCTCACAGTCTGGAGTCAAAGACTGAAGGACAGCTGGGGGCGAGACCCAGGACTCGGATGAACCAGTAAAAGCCTGATGCTGTTCAGAGCCCTGGCTAGCCCAGATCCGATTACTCTTATTCCACTGGGGCTAGCCATGTGAAATGGGGGTTGCTGAGATCACTCAGTTGTTTGGTGCTGGGGGAGTGGCCGGCAGTGGAGGAAGTAGGAGAGGGAGCAACTGTTACTCCGCCTGGACTGGCCCCTGGATTCAGTCAGGGCTGCCACTGTAACCAATCAGATGTTCTGGGCAGCACAATGGTGCTCTCTGCACGCACAGCCGTGACCAGATAAAAGTAGTATCCATACCTGAGCTGCAATCCGCAGCAACAGGTCTGCGGATATCCGCATTTGCACCCGCGGTTGTGAATATCCGTGGATAAGAAGCGGATATCCACGGGTCTGCAGGGCTCTACTTTGAGGTGTAGATGAAGAAGACATTATGTCTGTCTGCTGAAAAGTGGATCCTCAGGCTCCCACTGAGAATGTAGATATAGGAAACATTGATTGTCTGAGTGGTGCAGATCCTACATATACTAACAAGACAAAAATCATTATCTCATTGATATAAGTGACAGAGCAGAAGAATTTAGTAGGGCTGAGATAGAATAGAAGCTGTGATTCCTTAGCTTGGATCTGTAGAAGGGCAACACAAAATCACAGCTTGTGTGTATTGCTGCACTCACGTAGCCAACTAAACACAACCCAGCCATCATTAAGCCACTATATAGATCAGTGGATCACCGATGTTGACGAAACAGTCATATGCCATAGAGGCCAGGAGGAGGCACTCTATGGTCCCAAAGTCAACTATACATAAAATGTTGCCATACATTCAACAGAGAGTCTAGATTTTTTGTTTCTCTGCTAAGAAGTTTTAAGAACAGTGGTTTAGAAGCAGGGACTGAGGCATAACGGAGGTCAACAAAGGACAAGGTGCTGAAAAAAAGTACACGTGTGTGTTAAGTCAAAAACTGAGACAGTGTGATCCCCTCAATACTTATGGACAAAGAGCATAACATACCCTAATTCACATCCGGCCTGACATATTCCTTGCCCCAAAACACTGTTGTGACAATCCGTGTCTAAATAGTATCATCTGCAAACTGACAGAATGCTGTTCATTAATATTATTGGGTGATATGTGTCTAGGTGGTGTACAAAGAATTATAATCAAGATCTAAAGGGTAGCCTATTGCAGAGAAACAGAGTCCTGTGGCACTTTTAGGCTATGTCTACACTTGCTAAAATTAGTTCGAATTAGTTAATTTTCGCTTAATTTTAGCTTAATTTGAACTAGCATGGCCACACTGGAACGTTAGTTCGAACTAAGCAAGCACATGCTTAGTTTGAATTAGCGATCCTCATTCATTTCAATGGCCGGTTAATTCGAACTAAGAAATTAGTTTGAATTAACATGGCCACATTGGTTAATTCGAACTAGTTAGTTCGAACTAACCCCTTAGTTCGAATATCCTATTCGAACGTATTAGTTCGAATTAAGGAAGCCCTTAATTCGAACTAACTTGCCAGTGTAGACATAGCCTTAAAGACTAACAGATTTATTTATCGCATGAGCTTTCATAGGAGAAAATCCCACTTCAACAGACGCTTCGTCAAAGCATCTGATGAAGTGGGGTTTTCACGCACGAAAGCTCATGCAATAAATCAATCTGTTAGTCTTTAAAAGTTCCAAAGAATTATAGGTGTGTGCTGGAAATATGTTAGTAAAATGTAGTTGGTAAGCAGGGCGTAAGCCCAGCCTGTTCTAGGCAACGGAATATTGTTTTACCTGTTTAACTGTGTCTTCCAAGTTACATCAGCTGAAGTAGTGATTGACTTTAAAAATAATGGAGAAGACTATGAAACATCATTGCCAGAAAAGCAATAATTGCTTTACATTCTGGATGACTGAAAACTCAGGTTGATGTGGACTGAATTTACTAATTCTGTCACTGCTTCCTCAGAAGATTTAAAGTATATTCTTATCCATGATTTCTCCCATGTAGCCTTTATTCCTAGCTAATGTACAAGGCACCTTCCTTATTCACATGGAAGCTCCTCTTAAAAACCCTTTTTAGTATACTACTTAAACAGAATTAATTTCATTTTGTATGTAAAATAGTCTGTTATTGATTCACCGCCCCAAACACTGTCTCTTTGTCTTCTGCTCTCTTGGCAGGGATTGTCCTTTTCTTAATATTTGGGAAGCACTTAAAGCATTGTGGATGCTACAAAAACTAATAA
Organism: Pelusios castaneus; assembly: GCA_007922175.1. NCBI lineage: Eukaryota > Metazoa > Chordata > Testudines > Pelomedusidae > Pelusios > Pelusios castaneus. The sequence goes on from ML685957.1 coordinate 231,108, forward strand.
TAAAGAATGAGGCACAAATCAAGGCAATTTGCAGCTATTTGTCTAGTCTAATGACACATTGGACCAGTCAAAAAGATTTCTATATTTTTTTTTCTTAAATGTAAGTATCTGCAACATGAAACTTTTCACAGACAGTGTCTGCTTTCCTTTAAAAATCTTGATTTTTCACAGGAAAACCATAAAATAAATGTCTTTGGTTTGAGCAGTTTTTGACTGAACATTTTTGCTGGTTGGTTGCCAAAAATTGAACTTTTTTTTTTTTTAAGAAATTGGATTGTTTCTGCTGCAAATTTTCACAGGTTTTTTTTTTTTTTTTAATTCTGTGGGAATAAAACTTTTTTTCCCTAACCCTTCCAGAGTTACACTGAATGCAGATCTTTCTAACTGTCTTAAGACACAAAAAATATGTTTCGTCTGTATAAAGTCCAGGAATGCTTAACCTACCTCAGGTAATGGCATATGTCTCAATCCCTAGCTGGTGGTTTTGGGTCTGGCTTGTGCAGGCATCATTGCTTTTAATTCCTTCTTCCCTCAGGGGAGAAAACATGGAAGCTTTCCCAACTGCTTATCACAGTGTGTGAGAAAAGTGCATCTATCTACCAGTACAGGCAAGAACAAATATATTGCACGATGTGATTGGTGTGCAAGACAACCACAGAAAGAGCCAGAAGCTAATGGGCATTTAATAATCATAAGGAAGAATTGTTTGTTTGCTTTTTATCTTCCCATGTTAAAAATCTGGTTTGGAAAACTATTGTTAAGATTTTGTCATGTAAACAGTCTGCTTTGTGGAGCCACGCTTGAATTGCAATCTTTTCTGCCACATCATTGCTACATAGGATTATTCACCTGTTCCTTCCAATTATATTAGGTGCCCAAAATCAACATTCACCTTCCAATAAGAGTCCAACACTCGTTATTGCTTTCAGCTCATACCCAAAGCAAATGCCTGCACAGGGAGAATTCCTCACCCCAGACATGGCATCCATTGCATAGCTCACTGTCTACCATCTCCATGGTCAGCCTCATTCAGGAGAAATCAGTTGCCCCACTTCACAGATGGAACTGGGTGGATTTTATTTCAGTGACTATTAAAAATATGTTTTTGGAGGCACCAAAGCTAATCACTAATTTGACATGAATTAGCCAAATAGTTTTGGCCAAGAATTTTTTGGGAGGACAGGCAGAGGCACTAGTCACAGAAGGGCTAGGGGAGGAGGCAGATGATCTCTCACATGCTTAGTGGTTAGGGCATTTATTTGGGATGTGGGAGAACTGGGTACAATTCCATCTTGTTCTGACATGAAGAAAAGATTGGACCTGGGGGTCTCATGCATGGTAAGAAAGTGCCCTGTCTCCTGTAGTACAGGAGAGTTTGGGCTGGGTCTCTCCTTCTGAACTTGTTCCACTCTATGTAAATGTTAAATAGCTCTTGAGCCAAAGATTGAGCATGTTAGTGACTGACAATACCAAAAATGCAGTGCTGGATTAGTCTGATCTTGGGGCTAATGTAAACTTGCAGTTCCTGTGTTTCCACATTAAACATAAAGTGTAAGAGGAGTCATCCAATATAAAGACAACTCATGGCCGGGGCGGGGGGGGGGGGGGGGGAGGAGAGGAGGGAGAGAGAAAGCACGTGTGTAAAGGAGAAGGCAACTTCAGTTTTCAGTGTGAGTTCATTCGAGAACATAGTGATTGCCTGGACCTCATCCAAAGCACTAAATGCTCCAGTACAGCTATGTGGGAGAAACAAGACAATCATATGCTGGTGATACACAGTAGTATGTCCCTGCCTTGAAGAGCATGCAGTCTAAATTGACCAGGTGGACAAAGGGTGGGAAAAGAAATATTACTAGCTCAGTTGGATGGATGGGAAGCTGAGTCACAGTTTTATGACCCTGATTCTGCCGCCTTTACTCACACTAAGTAGCACTTGCTATCAGGAGGACCAGTCACAGATCCGGATGCTGAGCGCCTCTAAATAACTTCCTAAAGTTATACATGGAGTCTATGTCAGAATTAGGAATAGAACACAGATCTAAACTGTAATCTACTGTCTTAGATCATCTACACACTGAAGGTGGCAAATTCTCCACCGTCAGATCGATCCATCCAGAATGACTGAGCAACAGTGAAGACCTGTTCAATTGATCTGGAAGTCAATTCAATTAAACCATCTCCTAAAAAGGCACGCTACTGTGTCAATGGGGACATATTTCCATTGGCGCAGCACAGTGGAGATGGAGTGCTAAAGGGGAATTAGGAAGTTGACGGGAGTTACACAAGGAACTCTGTGTGGCTTGCGTAACTCACATTGATTGCCGCCAAATTTCCCAGTAAGTGTGTGCTAAGCCTCAGTCAACAGCAGCTCTTTACACTGATGCTTCCAAAAAAAAAAAAAGTAGACTCCCTTGATTCCACGTCTTGGCCAGGAAATGTGGAGAAACAAAGAGCGGGCTACACTGCCTCCCACTTTTGGTGGCAGTTGAAGGGAGATATGCAAGTTATCTAAGATAACTTACATATCTCCCTCCGACTTCCCTACACCTAGAACATCCACCATGGTTAGTCAAAGGGAGGGCCATCCCCCTCTCCCTCCCTTTGACTCAGCTCTATTCTACTTACTGAGGTGGTCTACAGGGATCCACTTCCTGATCGACTGAGCGGATGTTCACAGACCTGCTCAGTCAATTGGAAAGGTTCATCTGATGGTGGCAATTTTGCTGCTGTCAATAAAGATTAGCCCAAAATATCATGAGCTAGGCTGTTTACATGGTATTTCCAACTGAGCTGAAAGGGAAAGCAGGAAGTTTCACACAAAAAGGCTTTGAGGGAAGCCAAGTACAGAGAACCCACCTGCCAATCTGTGGGTTCTTCCCTAAACTAAACCAAATCTCTAAAAGGTTGGAGTTCCCATTTTTACCAAGATACTTTACTAAAACCTCATATGAAGACTATACAAGAAGCTACAAAAATGTGGATAAAAGTAAAATTTCACTGTGAATTCCATCATCTAGAGACAAGGAGCAGTCACTACAGTCTTTATTGGTTTATCCTCATCGTTTTAATGATGACAAGATGTAAGAAAACATTTTCTTCATTCTCCTCAGGGCATCCTTCACCTCCCTGTTCCTCAGGCTGTAGATCAAAGGGTTCAGCATGGGAGTCACCACAGTGTAGAACACAGAGGCCACCTTGTCTAGGCCATTGTGGCTGGAACTGGGCTGCAGATACATGAAAAACCCAGCCCCAAAGAATAAGGAAACAATTGTCAGATGGGATGCGCATGTGTTGAAGGCTTTGGACCTGCCTTGTTTAGAGTGCATTCTCAGGATGGTGGAGAGGATGTAGAAATAGGAGATGAATGTGATCCCAAAGGTGCCTACCCCATTCATGCCAACAAAGGCAAAGATCACCATCTCATTGCTGTGAGTTTCAGAGCAAGAGAGCTTTAGAAGTGGGCTGATATCACAGAAGAAATGATTGACTACGTTGGACTCACAGAAAGGTCCTCCAAATGTGCAGACTGTATATAACAGTGCATACAGAAAGCCAATGATGTAGGAAGCTGATACCAGGTGGGTACAGACCCTCTTGGACATGATAACCATGTAAAGCAGTGGCTTACAAATGGCTACATACCGGTCATAGGCCATTACAGCAAGAAGGTAACACTCAACAATCCCAAAGAGAACAAAGCTATAGAGTTGGGCCACACATCCAGAAAAGGAAATGACTTTACTCTCTGATAAGAAACTCACTAGCATCTTGGGGAGGATGACTGTGGAATAACAAACATCAGCAAATGAAAAATTGCTGAGGAAAAAGTACATGGGTGTGTGGAGCGTGGAATCGGCCCAGATTAATGCCACCATTCCGAGGTTTCCCACCAGAGTAAGAATGTACATCAGTAGAAATGTCACGAAGAGGGGGATCTGCAAATCTGATCTATCCGATAGTCCTAGGAGAATGAACTCCTTGAGAGTGTGGTTAACTTCCATGACCATTCCTTTCCTGAATAATGCCTGTTCAGGAAAAAGGAAAATGGGTATTAAAGAGGAAAATATTTGAGTTTCTTTACACCATTTAATTTTCACAATCACTAATGTAATAGTTGCTGTTTTATTTATTCCATTGTATGGCAGTTAGAGCTGTGTGAATTATGGATTTGTTGATTTATGGTCCAAACTGAAAAATATGTATTGAAAAAAATCAGATTCAATTTGAACTGAAACTTTTTTTTATCAAATCAGAAAACTAAAAAACCTCCTCCCCACTCCAAAAACAAACACTCCCTCAAAACCCCATTTAGAATCTATTAAAATGTTTCAATTTGCCCCTTACAATGATTTTTGTCTTTAATTTTTTTCTTCATTTCAAGTTGATGGAAAGGTTTCAGTGAATTTGAAATGATTCTTTCCCCTAAGATTCTTAAGAAAAGTCTAATTTAACAGTGATAACTTTTAGATACCGGAAACTCCAGTATGTTTTATAAATGTGTCAGTGTGTGTGTGTGCGCGCATGCGTGCACACATGTGCTTATGTGTACGTGACAGGGCTTGAATTTAAAATATTAAAACACAGAGTACAGTATTTATTTTCCCTTTTTCAAAAACTGTTTAGTTTCATTAATTATCCAGATCACAGTAACACATCAAGCCCTTAGTAAAGATTTGGTCTGAGATCTCTATACTGGGAGTTGTGCAAATGCTCCATAACAAAGAGTTTCTGCACCAAAAAACTTATAATATATACAGATAGAGGAATGCAGCTTCTTTTCTAACCCTTTTAAATATCCACAACTTAGAAATGTTGAGGGTTTTTCTTTTTCATGAAACTTGTTTTTCACTTTTTACCAGCTCTAACTAGGTCTATTATGTTATTTAACCATCATATTTAAAATGTTCATTTTGCTTATGGATAGACACTTCTGTCACTTACAGTGGTATAAATCCATAATAACCTAGAATAAATCAATGGAGTTATTCTAAATTTACAGCAATGGATACTTGGATTAGAATCTGGCATGTACTTTATAAAAAGACTCCAAACATCTGAATATTGGAGAAGATAATAAAATCTTTGTTTGAGGATAATTTTCCTTCAATTAGTAATTAATTTACTAACCTATAAATATTGCTAACAATAAGCAACAAATTCTTTACCATGAAATCAACTCACTGGTTGAAAGGAGACTATTTCAAAGATATTTTCAAAATACAAACATAAATTTAATTTGTGTTACACTCGGAAGTGTCTCCTATCTCCTTTCTAGGCTGATTTTTCCCTGAGACTCCATATCTGATTCTAAATGCTGGAGGTTGGCTGGGAAAAATTCAGATCTGATCTGTAAGGTGCTGTACACTGGAGTCTTCTGTCACATCGATGTAACTCCATTGACTTTAATAGAATCACTTCATATTTACATCAGCATATGTGAGAGCAGAGTCAGACCGCTAGTCTAAATTAGATTCCCCGCACATATTTACTCCACTTTCAACCTATGTATACCAACTCTGCCTATATGTAAGGGAGTCTCAGATCAATTCTAAGCAAGTTTAACTGTACCTGCACTATTTTAACTCAATTGTTTTAAATCAATCTAATTAAACCAGAGAAAGCTCCCAATGTTGATGCCTTTAGTTTGGTTTATCTCTTATTTAATTCAAATTCCCCAGCAACTTAATTTAAAATCAGTTCAGTTCAACTAGATGAGCCCTATGGGTGGTGTAGTGTACACCCTGAAAAGCTGATAGATGGAGAGAGGATGAGTTAAAAAAGCCCCATATGTTATTTTAATTTCACACCTTCTCACACTTTCTCCATTTAAATTATATCAGTTTAGGCTCCCTATCATACAGAAGTCAGAGTTAGCTCACTGCCTCATCCCCATCACCACACCTGTCACCCAACAGATATCTCACTTCAGAATAAACCCCCTCTTTTTTATTGTATTAAGTGGTTGCTTTCTCCATCTCTTCCCATCTCAAAGCCCATAAACATTTAACCTACCTGAGCACCTGGTGCAATGTAGGTTCGGTTCCTGACTCTGTGTTACAACATTGGCTGATGAGTGGGAGTGGGTATCTATAGGCAGCTGCATGACCCTGGAGACATATATCCAGGAATATTTTCTAGCCTGCTCATTAAAATGAGAGGAAGGGGAGAAAGGGCTAAACATTCAGTGACTCAACATGCTACCCATGCAGCTTCCAAAACCAAATGGCACTAATGAAAGAAGAAAAAAGGAATGACAAATACATACAAAGGCACTGGTGTTGATTGCAGATTGACCAACTTCCAACTTTGCCATCCTTAGAGAGCTACAAGAGCAGAACACTTGAATGTACCCATGTAACTCGACTGACTTCAGTGAAGGTCTGCATCATTTACGCTGGTGAAAGTGAGATCAAGACCATGCACCAAATCATCAAAGTTCATAAGGTTATTCAGATTGTAGCAAGCACTCAGTGAAACTCACTGGGATGACATAGGGCTAGAAGGACATTGGAAATATTCCTCCTTTCACTTACCAGTTTTACATCAAGGGATGAATTCAGGCAAAGTGGAAATCTGTCAGAAGCCTCTTATGCCCTACCTTCATACTATGTCCCCTCCTCCACTACTGTAGCCCCATCCCTCCTTATGATAGCAGTACAATTCAGAGTTAGACAGAACGGGGCAGTTTGCACCTGTGTCATTATTTTAGGGTAAATCCACACTACAAAATTATGTTGACCTAAATTGTGTTAGCTTACAGACACCACTGTAATTCACCATGGCTTGGTCTACACTTCAAAGTTAAGTCGATGCAAGGTAGCTTTTGTATTCCCAAGTCTGGAAGGCTATGTCTACACTTGTAAATTTAGGTCGACTTTAGCTAAGTCGACTTAGCATGTCTACACCTAAATTTAAAGTCGACTTTGGGGGGAACTTATAAAGTCGACCTAGAGCGTCCACACTGGACACCTAGGTTGACTTCTAGGGGCTAGGGGGACCTAGGGCAGGTCCACGGGGGAAGAGGGGGCACCCGTTGCCCAATGCCAGGGGGCTCAGCCTTTGCCCCATTGTACCAGGGTACAATGGGGCAAAGGGGGACAGGGACCCTGGCAGGGCATAGGGGCAGGGTGGGCAGGGCTTTGCCCTGCCCTGTGGGGGGGCATGCCAGGCTCCCCCTGTGCCCCCTCCATCAGGGAGGGCAGTGGTGGAGTCCTGGAATAGCCGTAAGTCGACTTAGGGCTACTCCAGGTTTACACTGGCCTAAGTCAACTTTAAAAAGTCGACTTTAGGCTTAAGTCGAAGTAAAATGAGGTTTAATAAAGTCAACTTAATTTTCATTAAGTCGACTTTATTTTCTTTGTCGACTTAAGCAACTTGCTTAAGTCGACTTAAAGAAACTGTAGTGTAGACGCAGGGTAAATTAAGTCGACTTAAGCTAGATTAAGTCGACTTAATTTACAAGTGTAGACGCACCTGAAGTGTCTACAATAAAATGTTCCATCTGCTGATGTAACTTTCTGGCTATGCTGATTTACTAACTCTACCTTTGCGAGAGGCATAGCAATGAGACTAACTCAGTTAGATTGATGCAATGTCAATGCAGACACTGTGTTACTTACTGTGACAGAGTGCTGGGCGGTTAACCCCTGGTCAGCCCCCTGCCATGCTAGCGTACCTAGCATGGAGTCAGCAGAGCAGGTAGCTGAGCTAAGTTTGATTGTTTGAGGGGAGGCAGTTATGCACAGGCACAGGCTGAGCTGTCTTCCAGGTGTTTGATCAGGCCATGAGCTTCTGCTGTTTTACAGGCCTGAAAGGGCTTATAAACCAGGCCTTAGAGGGTTTGGAAGGCCAGAGGGGAAAGGAGTCAGGAAAAGTGCTGAGTCGTTGTCTGTTTCCCTGACCCTGAGCAGCCCCTGTGACAACTGGCTCAGGCAAGGCATTATATAGTGGGGGGAGATTCTAACACACTGTGTAATCACTTGTGAGTTCATGCCTGAGGGTCTCTGTGTCCTTTCTGACCCAGAGAGGGACAGAAGAGTGGAGCAGTAAGCATACACTCTGCTACACTTACAGGCTATGTCTACACTAGAAAAGTTAAGTCAACTTTGTTAAGTCAGCTTTAATAAGGTCAACTTTAAGTTGACTTAAAGACGACTTTATTAAAGTCGACTTAACAAAGTGGACTAAGTTGACTTAGCCTTAAGTGGTGTTAGTCCACTTTGCTAAGTCAACTTAACCACCCTTAAGTTGACTTAATAAAGTTGACTTAAGGGTTACTCCCCGTCCACACTGGCCTTAAGACGACTTAAGGAGTTGACTTAAGGGTTAAGTCGACTTAATGAGTGGCAGTTATAAAGTTGACTTAAGTTTTCATTAAGTCGACTTAAAGGAATTTCTTAAGTCGACTTAATGAAAGCCTAGTGTGGATGTGGCTTAATTTAAATTGACTTAAGCCTCCTTAAGTCGACTTAAATTGCTACTGTAGACGTAGGCATGTTGACTTTAGTGGTCTCCCTAAATTTTCTTCCGTTATAAATGAGTCTGTTTGCATGGGTTTGGAATAAAAGTGTATTTATGGAAATTTAATTTATTTTTATTAGTTCAAAACATACTCTGGCTGGGTCTGACATCATTCAGAGATTATAGCAATAGATACATTGGTAATGTTAGGTTACTACATACAGAGCGCTTCTTACCAGGTTTATATTGGGGTTCAAAAAATCAATATCATGCAGAGCACATTTACGGTAACACATGTTTCTGTGGCTCACTTAAAATGGGTCTTTCGCAGCTTTCCTGAGTCATATAGCTCCCCAATGAGCTCTTTTTATAGCCTGGTATCTGGGTGCTCAAAATCAGTGGACAGCCATTCCACTTACATTCTCTGCGACAGTGGAAACTTTTCCCCCTTTTCACACAGATATTATGAAGCACACAGCAGGCAGCTATAACCATGGATTTTTTTTTCCACTGGAGGTCTCAACTCATGAGTAGACAGGACCAGCAGCCTTTCAAATGGACAAAAGAGCTTTCAATTGTCAATGACCACCATCTTGCCCTGTAGTTGAAGCACTCATTGTTATTATGTATGGCTTCATGAGCCATAGAAGCAAGGGTTAGCTGGATCTCCCTGGATCACTATCGGCAGCTGAACATCCGCAATGGTAATCTGCTGGTTAGGAAAGAAAATCATTGCTTGCAGTTTTCTGAACAGACTTATGTTTTCAAAGATGCATGTGCCCACACTGCTGTCAATAAAATGTCCCTGGGGAGCCACCAGAGTTTGCAGTACCATAGAAAAGTAGCCCTTTCGGTTGATGTACTCTGTGGAAAGTGGTCTGATGCCAAAAGAGGGATATGCCATCCAATACAAATCACACTTTGGAAACCTGTTTGCTCCAAAACCAGCTACTAAGTCCTGCACAAGTCCATACGAAATAGAGTTTATAATTTGATACTGACAGATCTTGCTCTGCCACACATAACTTTCTGCACTTGTAGAACAGGTGCAACATAGAAACACAGGAAACCTAACTACCATGTACCTCCATGCTGACATGGAGATACCCTCTGAAGGATGGTGAAGTTACAGCTCAGTTTCTTTTCCATGAAGCATTAATTTGGGGGCTACTCCACATCCCTAAATGGCATTAGCTAAGTTGACCGCTCATCTGTTAGCATAGCTGTGTCTACACTGTAGGTTTTGTTGGCATAGGCGTATCACTATAAGATGTGGAGGGTTTTCCCACTCCCAGCTTACATAACTATATCTACAACACTTAGTAGCGTGGACTAGTCCTTCAAGCAATTTGCTGGTATATTATATAATGCTGATATAGCCACATTGGTAGAGCTCTTCTGGCATGGTAGAGATATCAGCCCGAGCTGTATGACAGTGTAGAGTATGACCCCAATAGGGAAGTGATGAAGAAGGAAATAAAAGAAGTAGTTTAAGAGGATCATTCCTAGTACAGACATAGACATGGTGTGGAGATAGCTTATTTTTGTACTGGTATGGTATCTGCCTTGATGGAATTTGGATTTTTTGATAAAACTTTGAAATTTGCCATGGGAAAAAAATTGTCATTTTTCTGGCCAACTTTACCTAGAGCTTTGCCATGTCTTCCAAAGAATCAAAACCTGCTCCCACACTAAGAAAAATAACTTGGAAGACTGTGCAACAGTCCCACCTCGTGACATCTATCATAAAAATATTTTTTGTGTTGTGTAGTGTTTGTGTATATATAGCCGTAGAACCTCTGAGTTACAAACACCGGAGTTATGAACTGATCAGTCAACTACACACCTCATCTGGAACTGGAGATATGCAATCAAGAAGAAGAAGAAGAAGTAAATACAGTACAATACTGTTTTAAATGTAAACTACTCGAAAAAAAGGGAGGAAGTTTTCTTCCGGATAGTAAGGTTTCAAAGCTGTATTAAGTCAACAGTCTGTTGTAAACTTTTGAAAGAACCATATAATTTTTGTGCAGTTATGAACATTTCAGAGTCATGAATAGCTTCCATTCCCAGGGTGTTCATGACGCGAAAGTTCTACTGTATAAGTGGATGTGCCGTAGGTTTATGTCAATAATGTTGATGTTTTGAAGTGTCCAGTGCCTGGCACTGGACACAGTATTCGAGGTGTGATCTTTCCAAATCCACACAGAGTGGGACTTATCACTTGCATCCTCTGTTATACGTTGCCTTTGCAGATGCATCCTTTGCAAAATTGCATTGGTTTATTTTGGAATCCTATCCCATTGCAAAACCATGTCTAATTAGTCTCTCTCCATACCACTTATTTCCCAAACAACACTGTGTTTTACCATGTCTCTATTTCAGAGCCTAATGGCTACAACGTTTATTGTTTTTAGTACTGTGCAGCTTAGTTTAGAGCTATAAGGGTTAATAATAATACTATCTTGTTCTTAAATAATGCTTTTCATCAGTATAGCTCCAGGCACTTTACGAAGGAGATGTCATTCTTCCCATTTTATTGATGAGGAAAACTGAGGCACAATGGGTGACATGTCTTGCCCAACGTCATCCAGCATGCAATGAAAGAGCTGAGAAGAGCCCCCAAGCTTCCCGAGTTCTTGTCTACGTTTCTATTTACTAGGTCATACCTCTTCATTCATATCCAGTGAATGCTGAAAGGATGCAGTTAATTACCCTGGTTGGTGTTTTCTATCCCACTGGACACTATAGTTCATCTCTGTAGGAGAGAATATTATTCAGAAAAATGTGCTATGTACTGTGGCTCTGAGCTCACTGCTACAGGGGATAATCAAACCAGCGTTAAGGTTATCTAACACTGTGTCACTCAGTCCAGGAATGCAAGGTGTTAAAATCCTGTAATTTTGTGCAGTACAATGTTGAATGGGTTAATAGTTGGAGCATTGTGGTTATAGAGCATCATGTCTGTTTCTATTAAGCACTGTGGGTGTTAATAATCCTAGAATGACTGCTAAATATTGTGGGCCAACTTTTCAACTGGAGTAAATCAGCATAGCTTGCTTAACCTCAGTGGAATAACACCAGTCCTTTATTTGTGATGGTACGCTGGGGTATGGTGTACCGGCAACTTTTTTGCCAGCCGCGCTGCCCAGCTGTAGGGCGGGGTCAGCAGGGGAATTGAGCATGCCACTGGAAGAAGAGGGGTGGGAGAGGCATTTTTCAAATTTACTATCAAGATATGAGTAACGGGACTTAAAATACAAAAAAACCAAAAAGGCACTGAGTAGCACCCATGCCTACAAGCTGAAAAACTGGCCCTTGGTCTATAATCCTAGCACTGCAAGATGTGACAATACCATAATTACTATTATAAAGAATACGGGTGTGATTGTGATCTCACTTGTACTGGTTTTATGCTGTCATAAAATGATTAACTTCAGCAGAATTATTTCTGATTGAATAAGATCAGAATCCAGGCCTATATTCATCTGCCAGTACAGAAGGCCTACCATTGACTGCAATGGACTTTAGATGAGGCCAGGAATGAGTTAGTAATCCAAGAGTCCCTCCTATACAAAAGTGTGCAACTGTGTTCAGCACGCAGAAGGTTAATTATCCTAGATTTACTGTGAATAGTGTAGACATAGGCTGGATCCCCAAATTTCAAACTTGGATGTGGATGTAAAATCAAGTTGGGGGACGTTTGGGGCTAGGATTTTGGTTCAGCCTGGCGTAAAGATGTAAGCAGTCTGTAATATTTTTGACATGTTGCACCCCCACCATCAAAAGTTGGTTAAGCCAAGGGGAGTTATGAGAGCTGGGTTAGGGCCATCTCTCAGATTATTACTCTCAGTTCAGTGCTGCCAGGGTTGTTAATGCTGATTTAGATTGATGTCATCATATATTTCTCTGTCCTAGACTAAAGATTCAGCATTCTAGCTCATTATGTCATTTTGGCATTGTTTTTCATAAAATCCTGTGCGATTCTCAGTTTAATGCATCAGAGTTAACATTTCCACTCCTTGCCATCCATTATGCTGACCACATTCTGCAGCTGGTGAACTCCCCCCTGACTTCTATGCTTACTTAGCTTTCCTCGGCCTGTTGAGTTTAAATAATTCCACACTTGGTCTCAGTCCAACCCTGGATTGTGTTAGAATCCCAGTTAAATTCTTATTATCCCTCACTATTACAGCATGGGGATTTAAAAATCAAAGAGACTTCACAACATACACAATCTTTAAACAATGAAAAGGGGAAAGGTACTTTCTAAACTGTCAGCCACTAGTAAATCCAGATCACAAACTGACCCTGCAGGTTTGGGCAGTCAGGAGTTTCGTTAAACCTGCTTCAGAAGTCCTGCATTTTAGGTGCTCAAATGCACCTTTAACATGTTTATTGTTAGCATTATAATTACCAGCTCCTAGGAACCCCAGTCATTAACCAGGATCCCACTATGCTAGGCACTGTACAAACACAGAAGAAAAAGATATTTCTACCCCAAAGAGCTTTAAATTGTCTTAGCTCAGGCTAGTGCTTCAGGATCTAACAGTCTCCCAGACACGTGATGAAGTGAGAACCACTAAAAAGGGGATCTGACGAGAAAAGGAAACAGGCCAGTTCCTCATCTGGTATAAATCAGGGTAATTTCATTAATTTCTACTCATCTGGCCCAAGGTGAGGAGGAAATTAAATGTAGAAAATGGTTGCTAACTGGGGCAGTCAGGCAGATTGCAATGGAAGCAATGAACTATATTAGACCTGAGGTCCTTCAGAAAGATCCAGCTGGACAGACCCTTGCACTGAAGGCAGTGATATTCCATGCAAGAAGAATGGTCTGGCTTCCTGAATTTTCTTGTAGGGTCTCACTGTAGGCTGTGATACAGCCTTCCAAAGGAAGCAGAGGTACCCTCGCCATATTAGCTATTTAAAACCAACCTGGATAAAACTTTATAACATATCGTGTAAGGAAAAATCCTGCATTGATGGGCAGGGCTGTCCCTGGGGGGGAGCAAATGGGGCGATCGCCCTGGGCCCTGCAGGCATGTGGACCCCACATTGTCCTGGCACCCAGCCAAAGGCAGCAGGGCGGGGCGGGAGGGCTATGCCCAGCCCCTGGACTGGCCCTCCCCGCCCCCAGGGAGGAGCAGGCAGGCCCCAGGGCAGAGCACTTGAGACCTGGCCTCTGGGCCGGCCTGCCCCACACAGCCGGCTCCCTCCCCCGCAGCCTGCTCCGGCTCCACCCCCCACAGGCGGCCCCGGCTGGGGCAGGCTCTGAGGCCCCCTCACCCTCCTGCAGGTAGGGCCCCGCTTTGGCCACTTGGCCCCAGACCCCGCTTCCCCCACAGGACAGCGCTGTTGATGCGTTCAGTTTATTAATAGGCCTGGCTCCTGTAAGCCAGCCTCTGTAATACATTCCTTGGGAATAGTACAAGCACAAGCTGTAGATGGGAAGAAAAGACAATAACTTATTTTTTGGGAAGGGGGAGTGGGATGATGCAAGAAGGCAGGAGAAATGGGGCAAAATACATTTTTAAATACAGAGTGTTGAAATCATGTTCTAAGAATCTCTGACAGATCTTTTGCAGAGACAAACTTGGTCATTTGTTTGCTAGCTCCTTAAACCCCAACCCCTCCCTTTTGCTCTTTGCAACGTAGGCAACTTTGAACAATGAGATAATTGGTTTGAAGTCAATACCCAGAGCAGCTCATTAAAAACCATGCCTCATTAATGGCGATGTTTGCATCCAGAGAGACGTGCAGAGCTTTTTTTTTTTTAAATAAAAAAGCAGAAAGGACCTGATTAAGAGTGATAAAATAGCCATATTTGCTTCAGTTATGCCTCAGCTGAGTAAATAGATCAATTTGATCACCTTATTCTCATTGCCACAATTGTATTTCTTGTGTACCCAGTTTGAACCATCCCTATTTAGATCTGTGATGTCCAATCTACCAAGATGCATACTGATCAGGGAAGTTTTTTTAAAGAGAACTTTTTTCATTATTGCATCAGCCACATATGATACTCTGGAGAAAACTACCCTAACCAGCACACCAGAGCGTAAAGTTAGAAGTGCATGTATGAGATTGGGGAGCACTGAGTGAAGGCTCAGAGGGCCTGTGAACTTTTCTAACTAGTACTGCCTCTTTTCCTCTATGGGTGGTTGCAAGACATTTCTAAAAATGGATTCCCTCATACATAGAGCAACAAGGGAAATCTATGCTCCAGGGGCTGATTCTGCAATTCAAAGTAGCTTTTTGTCATTGAGTACCTGATCCAAAACCCATTGAACAGCTTTCCATTGGCTTCATGGCACTACCTGCGCTAGAATTTTGAACCGTAGTGGACAGTTTGTTTCAAACACAATTTCCCTGTGCCCTGCCTCAACAGTTGTCTGTCATGATTGTCTTGCTGGTGTGAACACACCATATGTACCTTTCAACAAAACTGGGTCATCCCCAGCCTAGCATCGTCAACCACCCTTCGTTAAGACACATGTAGAAACAGTGAACTATGGACCAAACTCTTTAATGTGCGTATGATGGTAGCAGAGCTCAGTCTAGAACATCCCCTCCAGCCAGTCACAAGGCTTTTACCCTCTCAGAAGTCTTTGAGTAAAGCATTTGTAGATTCATTGGTTCAGAGGTTCCAAGTGCAGAAGGGGCCACTGCAATCATAGTGCAACCTCCTGTACAGCACTGGCTAGCGATGCCTGCATTCAGAGTGTAACAACATCAAGCCCATTTAAAGCAAATGAAACAACCTGGCCTCATATTGCCAAAAGTCAAAACTGTTATCTTGTAACGACTGCCTTGTCTGCACAACAGACCAGATTCACAGACCGTCTAAAGTGATGTAGCTCCACTGATGTCACAGTAAATGGCCAAATTCTCCAAGCAGTAGACAGGTTCACCAGTCTCAGCAGCATGCTGTCACATACAGCTCACATTAATGATGAAACCATCTACAGAATTGCCAGTTAATGCAAGTATGGCCTTTGGCAGACCGCATTCAAATGTGTGGGAGCACAGAGGCTGCACTTGTCTACACTTAAGCTTGCTTAAGTCGACTTAATTTACCCTGCGTCTACACTACAGTTTTCTTAAGTCGATTTAATGAAAATTAAGTCGACTTTATTAAACCTACTTTTAATTCGACTTAAGGCTTAACTCGACTTTTTAAAGTCAAATTAAGCCAGTTAAGTCGACTTAGGGCTACCCCAGGACTACACCAATGCCCTCCCTGCCAGGATGGGGGGACACAGTGGGAGCTTGGCATGCCCCCCTACAGGGCAGGGCAGAGCCCTGCCCACCCTGCCCCTATGCCCTGCCAGGGTCACTGTCCCTGTTTGCCCCATTGTACCTATGTACAATGGGGCAAAGGCTGAGCCCCCTGGCATTGGGCAAGGGGTGCCCCCTGCTCCGTGGACCTGCCCTAGGTCCCCCTAGACCCTAGAAGTCAACCTAGGCATCCAGTGTGGATGCTCTAGGTCGACTTTGTAAGTTTCCCCCAAAGTCGACTTAAAATTTAAGTGTAGAATCAGTAAGTCGACTTAACTAAGTCGACTTAGTTAAAGTCGACTTAAATTTCCAAGTGTAGACGTAGCCAGAGGCATTAGTCAACAAAAAAACTGAAGGTCAACAAAGCCATTGTTTAGCCAGCTTTGATGTATGCATATGAAACTTGGATGGTGAACAAACTCAGTGTCATGAAACTGAATTACATTCACATGGGCTGTCTGAGGAAACTGATGAGGATAAGATGGCAAGTCACGGTACCAGATACTGAGGTACTCACACTTTTGATGAAATCACGTGGAGAAGTTGACAAAAGATCTCTTGCTGGAGACATTGGCACAGCTGGAGAAAGAGACACTATAGCAATTCAAGGAGAAACTGAGGGTATGGCTACAATGCAGAATGACTGGTCAGGTCCTTTTCTCCACCCACACCCCCTACTCTGGTAGGTGAGAAGCCGGTGGTTTAGAGCTTGAGAACTCATTGTACAAACACAACAATATACACAGTCCTTATTCTGGAGAGCTTATGTTCTATGTAACCTGTGTATAGCTTGATAAGCATAATGTTGGATTTATTTAGGCCCATGCATCGCTGCCTAGTTCTGTGTGGTTCAATGTGTTTGATTTATGCAAATTATATGCAAATATGTAAATTGTCACCATTCAGAACAACTACATCTGTATTCCGCTTCCGTGGTCTCTGGAGGGAGGGCCAGATTAAGGCAGGGGCTTTAGGGACTGCAGCCCCAGACCAAAGGGATAGGGGCACCGCCCTGCTATAATCCGGTCCTGCTCAGGCTGGCCAGGCAGGTTCCTCTGCTAGGCCCCCAGCGGCCCTGGTACTGTGGCTGAGAATTCTAATGACCCTGGAGAGCCGCCTCCAGAGGCTGCACCATGCCCCAGCTGGCCCCGCCTCTCTGTTGCCACATATTGGCTTACCCCATCCCAAGGGGTGGAGTGGGAGCTCCACAGACTGTGGCCACTGGCCCCAGGGCCTCAGCTCCCCCAGCATCAGCTGGACCCCCCTAGCACCAAGTGCTAGTCTGTCCTGCACAGCTGACAGCTGCCCAAGCACCACCCTGCCCCAGATTGGCCATTGTGATGGTTGGGAGGTAGGTGGGAGGCACGAAAGTGGGCTGCCCAGGGCCCCTGGATGCCTTAATGCAGCCTGTCTGTGGGGCACCCATTCGAGGATCTTCATCCTCAGGTCCAGTTTACACTGCCAGGAAAATTCAGGAATTTAGAAAAAAACCCTACAGTTAGCAGTAGTTAACATTGCCTCAGGAGTTGTATACACTTTATTCACCCATACTCTGAAAAGCATGGAAATAACAAGTTAAGTGAAAAGTCTGGTGAAATGCTTGCCTCCTTCATGAGCCTGAGAAACCTTTCCTAGGAAAAGTGTTGGTTTGCAAATATCAGCATTTTCTGACCAAAAAAAACAAACAAGAAGGGGGAAAGAAAAAATATAATCCAATTTCCATAGTCTGTATTCATATATTTAGAGGTCACAGAGGTCTAGTTGAGTTCTGAAGCTAGATAATGTTTTTTAAATCACAATGAAAGTGAAACAAAATATGGTGGTTTGAAGAACTTGTTGTTTACCATATGTTGTGAGTTGTTGGCCTTTGCTGAGCTAGATGACACTTGGGAATGGGTTGCTGGCTGGCCCCACAATGGAGTTTATGACTCATTTGTCATGTTTGAAAGGCCTTACCTGCAACTTGATGGCGCTTCTGGGTTTGATATAACACAATAACTTTTGAAAACCTCATCAGATCAATTTCAAAATTTCAGGGAATATAGTAGCCATCAGTGTTCAGCACCCTCTTGGTTTTGGGAAACAATCAGAAAAATTAAAAGGGGGGAAATGGAGACCTACACACAACCACTGGCATCTAGTTATCAGAGCTCCCAGCTTCAGCCACCTGTATTATTGTCTATAGATCAGAAAAGGATATGGTAGCATCTGTTAACACATTCCAGTTTAACAACATCCCTTGTTTTAGCTCTGCCACCCTCCCAATGTTAACAGAAAGAAAGAAAGAAAGAAAGAAAGAAAGAAAGAAAGAAAGAAAGAAAGCTGGGGGGGGGGGAGGAATGGGGGGGCCAAACACACCCGCCGGGGGGGGGAGAGGGAATGTGGTATTGATTGGAATGTGGAAATTGGAAGGTATAGGGTGATGGGGGTCATATGGTTACATAGAACATCTGTCATGGGGAGAGAATAAGAGACCTTGACATGGAGTGGAATTAGGAGTTCACATATATTGTAAGATTGGTGAGGTTGCAAAAGAAGAATAAAGATTCATGACTCATAGAGATTAAAGGCTAGAAGGGACCACCACCAGATCATCCCGTCTGACCTCCTGTATACCACAGACAGTCAACACCATGAACCAAAAACTGGAAGGTGTCATTTTTTACTAATGAGCCTGATTAAACATTGGAACAAACTACTAAGAGAAGTGTTGGATTCTCTATGTCTTGAAAGCTTCAGATCAAGACTGGATGCCCTTCTGGAAGAGATGTTTTAGTTACACACAAGTTATTGGGCTCAATACAGGGCCAAAAAAAAAGGATGAAATTCTCTGGTCCATTCTGCCTTTAGAAAAAAAATCAGTGCTTTTATAGGAAGCTGTATTTTATTGGTCTGTATAGGCCAAACAAAGCCTTCTATAGAATATTATATGAAGCATTATCTAGACTAGATAAAGCCCAGGGGAATGTTTGATAGGGAACCATCTGCACTAGATAATCTGTTACTGTAGGTCTTTCCCATTTCTAATACCTATAACTATGTGAGTCAAAACATAGAAAATATCTCTAGGTCACCTGTGTGGTAAATTAACTCCAAGAAGCCTCCAAGAGACTGGCCCAGGAGACACAAGACAGTTTAGTATGAACCCAGGAGTCAGAAGTGAAGCAGTATTCATTCCCAGGAGTGAGCCAGCACTTTGGGTGGTGTCAGGAAAAAGAATAAATGCCTGCTAGACTCTTAAAAATGTATGTATCTGAAGGAGAATTCGGACCATTTTTGTAGGCCACTCAACATTGAAAGGGTCATGGTTTAAGACAGCAAGTTAAGTTTTTGTTTTAATTTATCCCTAACCAGAATTCCTATCATTTTAATAATGAAAGAAAATACAGTTTATTTTGCTGGACTGGGACATAGGAGCCCTGGGTCCCATTCTAGGCTCTGCTAGGTGGCCCCAGGCAAGTCATTCCCCCCACCCCACCCCACCCCCGTGCCTTAATTTCTCCATTTATAAAATAGGATAATGATACTTGCTTTGTAGAGGGCTTTCAGAACTACTGATTAAAAATACAGTATAAGTGCAAAGTATTGTTACTCCGTGATTGTGGCTCCTAGGCTCTACCACTGTAGAGGTAATAAATAATAATAATCAATAAATTAAAAATAACTGAACCATGATAAAATTAATAAGCAAGTGCAATGATAAGATCTGCCTCATTCACTGCACAGCTTGTAAGGTGAAAGACGCACAACTTCTAAAGTTTGCATGACATGGGCTCTCTTCTGCAGACCTCATAAGACACATGGAAGAGATCAATAGTTCTCACACTGTAGTGCATTGGCCTCAATCAGATGGTACATTGGTTGGTCTGATGTATAGTGTCATGATAAGTATCCATTGTGACTTCAATGATTAATGTACATAAATGGTAACCCATGTTCTTTTGAATGTTAGATGTGAGAAGTGCGGTTTCAAGCTCTGAAAACAGCTGGATAGAGGGTTCCAGAGGTCTCAAGGCAAATAGCTATATACTAGATATTTCTTCTATATTTTTCAAGAGAACCTAATAAATTCCACCAAGAGAACATTGAGGCTACATGACTAAGTTCTCACATGCCAGGAAATGTTAGGTTTAAGTTTCACATGCAGTAAATATGGTGGATTCTCTGAAAGTTGAAGTCTTTCAATCAGGATTTGAGAACTTCAGTAAGTGAAGAAGCTATGGGTCTGTTACAAGAATGGATGGATGAGTATTTGTAGCCTGTGATATACAGGAAGTCAGACTAGATGATCATAATGGTCCTTTCTGGCCTTAAAGTCTATGAATCTATGCTGTCCTTTGTGTGTATTCATTGCTGCTCTGGCTATAATTACATTATATTAATACCTCGCTTTCATCTAAGACTTCAGTATGAAAATTTCAGAAAGCTTTACAAAGGGGGTCCGTTTCTCTAACCACAGTTTATAACTGGGGGGGATGTAAGGGGGTTGTGATTTGCCCAAAACCACACAGCAGGCTAGTGGCAACGCCGGGAATATGACCCTAGTCTCCTAATGCTCTTTCCACTAGATCACACGGCCTCCCTTCCCAGCTAATTTTGTATAGTTCAGATCTTTTTAACCATGAACAGGTAATCCTAAGGAACATTGCAATAAAGCTCAAAATCTACATGTGTACAAATAAAGGAGAAGTGATAAAGATAAAAGCTTCCCTGTAACAATCACAAGTTCTTTACTTTGATTACAATAAGAAAACTAGATAATGGCACAAAATGCAGACATCAGAGCTTTCCAATAGTCACTCCTGGGTCCAACTCTTGATTGCTTGATTCTTTCAAAGGACCACCTGCTGTCAACTGCTGCAATGTTTCTCACAACCTTCCATAGGCTGAGCCAGAGTGCCGTAGTTCTGTGTACTGCTCCGCATAAGCCAGATAGAATGTGTAATGATCACTTACACAAGAACTACATAGTACACTGAATTTAGACAACATATTGTGTGGAGTGTAGCAAAAACTGTTCCCTACCCTCCTCTTATTTGGTGCATGAGCATATTGAGTAATTTTTCAGTCTGACTTGTAAATACTTCAGAGTAGGGACTGAATGCTTATATAGGGCTTGATTTTTAAACAAAAAATGAGCGCCCAACAGCTCCTTTTGAGGGAATGAGTTTGTATTTTTGAAAACCGTGAGAATGAGCTGGTTTGCAACACAGACTGTTTCAATGACTAAATTAATGTCATCTGTGTTTTATTACTACAGTTTAAGGTCAGTACAATACTGCTACTTAATAAATCAAATATTTTGTACCTGGCAACACATATACATGTTTATGTCTTTTTACAGAAAAAGAATTCATTTGAAAAATATCCAATATATAAGAATTATTTGAGAAATAAACATATCATTATGTTTTAAAAGGCTATTTAGTGTATACAAACATGTATACAAACATGTGCAACCTGAATTCTGTTCAATTTTCACTTTAAAGAGCTTAACTGTTCAGCCTTAGGCCTCAGTGTCATACTCTAAACTCATGTTGTGTAGCACCTTAGACAAGTGTAATCCCACTAATGTAAACAGAACTAGAGCTGAATGGGAAATGGACTTTGAACCCCACAAGAACTTTTGACGTTTTGAATTTTTGTCCTGTCCTGAACTGGGATGAAAAGTTGAAATGTGAAAAATTTTCAACAGAAAGTCCAAAACCGATTGCAATTTGAGACAACAAAACATATTGCTTAGACAATTTCAAAATATTTCATTTCAAACTTTTTTTAGTGTAAATTTACTAAAAAATAAACAAAAAGTCATTTCTACTCCATAAACAATTTTCAAGTGGTGTATTTAATTGAATGCAACTCTGTTCTGTGAACAGTTCCATTTTCAACTAATCAGCATTTTTTGTGAGAAAAAATATATTAAAAAATTTCCCACCAGCTCTAAATAGGAAGACTTGTTGAATAAAGTGGGTAAAGAGACTACAATCTGTCCTTCCGTGTTCCCTTAGTGCAGTTGTTTTGTTTGAAGCATTGTATATAAACAATACAGTAAAAGCAATTACTACAATGTATATAGTAAAACTTTATAGTGTGACAAATCTAATCTGTAGATGGCAAAATTCTGGTTCAGAATCAGGAAATATTTCTTCCCATTAGGAACTGTTTAAATAAGTTCCAAAGGGGTAGCCGTGTTAGTCTAGTTCAGCAAAACAAATAAGGAGCCTTGTGGCACTTTTAAAGACTAACAAAAGTATTTATCACATGACCTTTCATGGGAGAAAATCCCACTTCGTCAGATGCTTCAAAGTGGGATTTTCTCCCATAAAAGCTCATGTGATAAATAAATTTGTTGTCTTTAAAAGTGCCACAGGACTCCTTGTTTGTTTGAGTAATAAGACAGTCCATTTAAGGCAGTGGGGAAATCAGAGTCATTGTTGATAGTCAAGGTTGATGCTGGACACCTAGGGTGCGTCTACACTTGTAAATTAAGTCAATTTAAACCTGCTTAAGTCTACTTAATTTACTCTGCATCTACACTACAATTTCCTTAAATCGACTTAAGCAGCAGCTTAAGTTGACTTAAGGAAATTTTAAGTCGACTTTATAAAACCTAGTTTAAAGTTGACTTATTGGCTAAGTCGACTTTATTAAGTTGACTTAAACCAATGTAGACGTGGCTTAGCCCTAAGTCAACTTTAAGGGTCCCCAGGGCTCCCCCACTGACCTCCCTGCCAGGGTGCCTGACACAGCCAGAGCCTGGTGTGCCCACCCACAGGGCAGGACACAGCCCTGCCCACCCCGCTCCTGCCCCGTCCCTGTCCTGCTCAACCCCCATGTACTTTAGTACAATGGGGAAAATGCTGAGCCCCCTGGCACTTTTAAAGGGGTGCCCCCCTACCACCATGGACCACTCCCATTTCCACTTAGCTCCTAGAAGTCAACTTAGGTGTCTAGTTTGGATGCCCTAAATTGATTTGGCAAGGTCGACTTTAAGTCGACCTAAATTTACAGTGCTAAATTTACATGCTAAGTCGACTTAACAAAGTCGACTTAAAGTCAACTTATTTTGACAAGTGTATACATGGCCCTAAAAAGTAGGAATCAAAGATAAATAAAGACAAGGAGATACAGTATAATGGAGGAGCAGTGATTCTGAGACAGGAATAATTGTTAATAAAAGAGAAGAAAGAAAACGGGAGGGAAAAGTACACATTGATTGTGAATGTACACCATGAGTGGGGATTGAATGCCTCAGTGATTTGAAAACAATATATAAAATCTTTTGATCTACAGAACAGTGGAGCCAATGTGACTTCACGTCTGTATGGCTGAAAGTTTTTATCTTTTAACGATCCACAGAAAATGGGTTGAAGTTTCAGACCTTTTCCTTATCGGTCAGATATCTAGCACTGCAACTTTCATCCCTTATGGCCATCTTCAGGCTGTCTATATGGCTCTGTAGGGCTGATGGTAGGGATGTGAAAAGTAGTGTTCTGAAGTGTTCCATTAAGCAGGTGCCGTAAGTTATGTGGATGTTTAAATACCACCTTGCGTAGGAACACTGTCTTGATCTGGAATCTGAACATGGGACTCGCCAATATGTAATCCCGGCCAACTGAAGACTACAGTAGATTTGCCATTGCAAATGCACATCAATGCAGAAAGGATTCTGCCCAGTGGTGGAAGGGCAGCAAAATGTAGCCCAGAAGGTTTAATATTTTCTCCGTTCTCTTTCAGAGATGAGTTTGATGCTGTTCCCAGGCTTTGATGCTATCTCTGAAACAAATCTGACTGCTGGAGGCCACCAAAGGTGATAGATGTTCCACAAACACAACACTCACCAGAGGATCTGAAATTATTAATTTTGATTTAATCTATCAAAGGGACTTCAGCACTGACATCTGGATGCTACCATTTATTTTATCTGGACCTTATCCTCACTCCACTTTAGCCCAATGTCCAATGTTTCGATGTCCTATTTACCACAGCCAACTCTACTACAAGGCTTTTTCAGGAGTTTGTTGCAGGTCTCTATTCTCTGACTTCTGTAGCTTTGACTTACCCTTAACTCTAGATTCACAACATTAAATATACTATTAAAGGAATATACACCAGGAACTAGATTTTAAGAGTAGAGGACTCATTATGATCATCTGGTTTGACCTCCTGCATAGCACAGGACAGAGACCCTCATTCAGTGATTTGTGCCTCCAGCCACAGGACTAGCTACAGGTGGGCCCCGATGGGGCCAGGACAACTCATTTGGCCAGCAGGCCCACCCGCGCTTGCCCACTGCAGTGCCATGAGCTTCGCCGCCACAACTGTGGACCGGCTTGCAGTGGGCAGCCGTGAGTGGAGGTGCTGTGGGCACATGGACAGGGGTGCACTGCTCTTTGTCCTCACTGCCTTCAAGTTGTGGCCCTGGGCATTCACTGCAGCCTTGGTGCTACAGAGGCTGGGCTGCCTTTCCTCCTTCCTCATCCTCCTGATGCTTCAGTTGCTAGGCAACTGGAGCATTGTCAGGAAGCTTCTGCTCATATGACGAGAAGCCCAACTAGCCGGGCCCACCCTGCAGACTCAGGGGTCTGGCCAGAA
Organism: Pelusios castaneus; assembly: GCA_007922175.1. NCBI lineage: Eukaryota > Metazoa > Chordata > Testudines > Pelomedusidae > Pelusios > Pelusios castaneus. The sequence continues at coordinate 255,444 of ML685957.1, forward strand.
AATGGGGGCTGGCTACACCCCTGCATCCAGTCAATAATTTGTGATGGAGCAGTGGTTCTTCCATTCAGCCAGCAACTTTTGGTGGAGTTATAGCATCTTTTTTTTAGGAAGAGAGATCCAGTCTTGATTTAACTAGTGTTAGCCAGTCGAGATAAAACAAGAGTCTCCATCCCAGAACCTATCCCCTGAAAATCTAAGATTTCAAAGTTCAGGGTTCCCTTTCTGTTTGTGTTTTTTTTATTATCCTGTGTACAGAGAACAACACTTGTGAGTGTTGGTCCCCAGATGTGAATAGAAAAAACAAGTTTCCCTGACCTGGCTGTAAAGTAGGAAGGCAGCTCCTCAAAAATTTCCAAATTCTGTTGTTGTGAAGCTGCCGGATTTCTGTATTTAAAAAGTTTTGAGATCAGGTTGGGAGAAAGAACTGGAATTCGGACATGTGTTTGAGCAGAATCTCTAAAGGGTCTCAGTTTTGTCCAAATAACACCATTAGGGCTGTTACAAAACAGGGCTGGGAATGGATGAAAATATGACCTCTCTTCTTTTTTTTTAAACTAAAATTTGATATGCTTTTGAAAAATGTCTTTGAAATTTAAATATCTGATAAATGTCCACTATCTCTAATAATCCATGTGCAGCCTCCTTAGGGGAAACAGTGTTGGATAGTGGGTAGAACAAACTTTAGGAAACTTAGTTTCTATTCCCTGCTCTGTTACCTGCTGGGTGACTTTCAGCAAACCATTTCATCTGCCTAAATTTCACCATTTGTAAAGTGTTAAAAATGGAACTTTATGTAGAGTTTGGAGAGTTATTAGTGAAGAATATTATATAAAAAAATTACTGTGGTTATTATGTGCTTGCCATACATTTTTATCTTCATGTTTACCCAAGGTTGAATACAAGAAATTTCTCCTAGAAAATATGGCCTTAAGTTATCTTTTTAAAAGAAAGATTTCCTATCAGGCTATAAGTAAATGATTTTATTGATACAGATGCATTGTCATTGCTTGGCCATTTAGAGTGAACAAGAGCTATGCCTATGTCATTCCCTTCTTCTAGCTTCGGAGCTTCTATGCAATAGAGGAAAGACAACCATATTCATGCAGTCCTTCCTGGGAAGAATAGCCAAGGAAAATCATACCTCAGCATCTGAGTTCATTCTCCTGGGCTTCCCCGACCAAGAGGAGCTGCATGTCTTATGTTTTGTGATGTTCTTGGCCATCTACATGATCACACTGATCGGGAATTTTGGAATGATCATGTTAATCAAGATAACAGAGTCCTGTGGCACTTTTAAAGACTAACAGATTTATTTATCGCATTTGTTATCCTTTGTGGTATATTGGAGCTTGGACAGTTTGTTGTCTTTTTTCCTCTGTAGGGAAGTCTTTAAAGTGCCACAGGACTCTGTTGTCTTTCTACAATAGACTAACACGGCTACCCCTTTGGAATTTGACTACATGTTAAGCAAGTTTGACTGCCAACTTCACACCCCCATGTATTTCTTCCTCTGCCACTTGTCTCTCCTGGATTTGTGTTACTCCTCCTCTGTCACCCCCCAAACACTGGTGAACTTCTTAGCAAAGAGAAAAACTATGTCTTTCACTAGGTGTGCTGCTCAGCTCTTTTCCTTTGCAGCCTTTTCCAGCACTGAGTGCTACCTACTGGCTGCCATGGCCTATGACCGTTATATGGCAGTCTGTGACCCTCTGCTTTACATGGTTGACATGTCGGAAAAGTTGTGTGTTGGGCTGTTGGCTGGTGCTTACTTCGGTGGTGTGATCAGCTCAGCCATACACACCATTTCTATATTTCGGCTCCCCTTCTGCCACTCCAATGAGATTAATCACTTCTTCTGTGACGGACCTCCACTTCTAGAGCTGTCCTGCTCCAACACCTATGTCAGTGAGATGGTCCTTTTCATTGTAGTTGGGTTCAATGTGGTAAGCAGCACAATTATAATCCTAGCATCCTACCTGTCCATCCTGGCCACCATTCTGAGGATCCGTTCCACTGAGGGCAGGCGCAAAGCTTTCTCCACTTATGCCTCTCACCTGGCCACTGTTGCCTTGTTCTATGGCAGTTCCCTCTTCATGTACTTACGGCCCAGGTCCAGCTATTCACTGGATCATGACAAAGTGGCCTCGGTGTTTTACACAGTTACAGTCCCCATGCTGAACCCCTTGATCTACAGCATGAGGAACAAGGAGGTGAAGGATGCCTTGAGAAGAGCAAAAGTCAGATTCCTTTCTTTTGTGGTAAAATGATATTTACTCTATAATTGTAACATAGCCTGGACTCTGTCCAGTCCCTGGAAATGAAGACCTAATAACAACTCAGCCTCACACATATCTTCCAGGGATAGGCTGTAAAACTAACTGCTCTAGAAACAGGAAGAGGAAGATTGCCTAGGAAGAATGATGATCTCAGAAGGGTTCTGGCATGATTCACAGTAACAGAGGGCAAAGTTGAAGAACGTTATGTTCATCACAGAGAAGTTAAATAAAACATAAATACCCTTGATGGAAGGTGGCAACTTAACTCTATTTTATTTCTTCGAATTCAGAGCAATAACACACAGGAACTTAAAACCAGTGAGAAATGAAGCAGGCTGCTCCTAAAACAGAAGGTCACAACTCATCCCATCTTACTCTTTACTGGTTGATGGCTGACTGACAGCTGGCAGGCCTGGACTGGATGCTTTCCGACAGAGATCCTACAGAATGTGACTGTGCACATTGTCATGGCATCTGGAGTGGCTCACAATTGTCAGAGCTAATTTCAGGGCAGACTGTTAAGCAGGGTGCGAACCCTAAATCAACTATGGGGTCTACAGAGAGACTCGACGAACCAAGGAACATGTATGAATTCCCAAAATACTAAAACAGTCTTATCATGGAGTCATACTCAGTCTCCTTGGACAGTCCAGTTTATCTTGTCACATAGGCAAGCTGGACTGCGTGATAGATGCTCAATATTTAGGTTACTCTTAGTGCCAGAGGACCAGGCACCCCAGGTCAATTGTACTCAGATGTCAAATCAAAGACAATGCTTGAAGTCAATCCTGTAATAAATTAAAGATTTATTAACTAGGAAAATGAAATGAGAGCTGTTTGCAAGGTTAAAGCAGGTAAGCACATGGACACAAATGAGTTACAGCTGGGTTTCAAAAGGCATTGAAAGCTTCTATGGTGAAAAGCTCTATATGTACTTTAGGGCTCACCCAAGTCAAGATCTCTTGCTTACTTTAAGGAATCTTAGCCCCACAGAATCATAAAGAGATAGCATAAAGAGACTGAGTTCCTTCTTGTCAGGGATTTTTATCCCTTTCAACCAGAATCCAAGCTGATGGAATGAGTTCATGCATAGGTCTCTCCTTCCTGGAGGAAGTGAGAGAGGCCATTCACAAGGCTTCTATTTTTTGGTGTCACACAATGCTTCCTTTGTCTTCAACATGAAATCTTGAGTGCCAGATGAGCATTTTACCTTAAATAAGGCTTCTTTTTCTGTTTGGTGAGTTAAACAGTTACAGACAGGGCTGGATCAAGGCCCAGGAGGGCCAAGACTGCCCATTCATGGGCCCCCCAATGGCTCCCAGCCTGAGGGGCAGGGAGCCCAGCCCAGATGGTGCTTGGGGCTGGAGTCCAGCACTGAGGGGTGCTGTGAGGAGGGGGTGGTCAAGCGCCCATGGCCAGGTAGAGCTGTGGAGGGTGGGCAGGGCCTGGGGCCTGGTGGTGCTGGGGTAGAGGGGTGGAGTCTGGGGCCCTTGGCCTGGCTAGCCACCTGGGCAGCCCTTGGGCCAGTGTCCACAATGCTCCTGCCCTGCTTCTGGGCTGGCTGTGTGGAGAAGACTGGGTTTTGATGGAGCAGCCTGGCCCCCCCTTTATGCTTGAACTCAGGTCTGCAGCCCCCAAAGCCCCTGCCTTAATCTGACACTGGTTACAGAGCTTTACAATTCAAACCCTCAATATAAATGTATACCATGGGATACAGATGCTATAAGTAGGATTGATACTTCCATCATCTTACAAGCATGTCAAAAATTTTAAACCCTAAACACATTCCTCTAATGGCAATATCTATTATAACGATGCTATCACACATGGGAGACTGATATGTAGCTATGCATTTGTCAGTGTTTAATAACTGCTCTGCTCTGCCAAGCATCCACATACATGACTAAAACTAAATATGTGTGTTGAGGGCTTGTCTATCAGGGGAAGCTACTGCAAAATACTCTAAGGTGTGAAATTAAAGCAGAATAACTATTGTGCTGTGACTCTCTGTATGGACACTCGTATTTCATACCGAGTGCCCTTTTTGTGGTTTACCTTAATAAACTTGTTCTGGTTTATTTCCTTGCATAGACCAGTCCTGTGTGATTTGGGCTTTTATTTCACAGTGGATACCAAATGGTTAGATTGCCATTAATAGTTTGAAATCCAAAGAGCATTCTAAAACCTGTTTCACAGAAATAAGAACAAAAACAGTCATTGCTTTTGGATGCTGTTGACTCAGGCTTGGACAAATAAACTGGAATGTACCATCACCAGTTCCAAAGAAAGAAAAGTGAGATGTTGATTGTTCCTTAATTAGCAGTGAAGCCAAATTGCTTCCTCTCCATGACAGCTCAGACTCAGCAGGTTTCTTGATCTTCATTCCTCTATAGAACCAATGTTGGCACAAGAAAGGAATAAATGGCGTTTAAATAACTGGGTTTCTGTAGCCCTTATTGTTTGGCAACTTGAGATCTTTTGGGGAATTAGGTCCCACATGACAACAAGATGAATATGAGCACACCACCGTAGAGAAGAGCCAGCTATGGTTGGAGACATGAAGCAAGAACTTGCTTGAATTTCACAGGTAGGTTGGATAGGGTGTTAGGGCTTGGGTAAGAATTAGCGGAATAGATGTAACAAGGGAACCTGCACTATTTAATGTAGGGTGATCCTGACTCACAAAGGAGACTCTCAGATGATCTTGTAGGAAATTTGCCCTGTGAAGTAAAGTGAGACCTTTCTCTTCCAGCCAAACCAGAAGGAATTTAAAAGTCAGGGTCTGGAATCATGTTTTACAATTCTTTATTATTCTGTCTTTGCGATATGTATAGTCCTGGCGTGGTGCCATGAGCGTGTGAATTAGCTTCAGTGGAGCCATAACAATTTATGCCAGGTGAGGATCTGACCCTCAGCCTCCATAGCTGTCAACCCCAGATCTTTCACCAGAAAAGAAAGGAAAAAACTGATTTTGCATCTTTTTTTGAGGACCAGGAAATAACTGGAACAGGGCATCAGGGGTTCCAGGCTTAAGGTACCATGGTTTGTGTAATAATGTGTCAATGGATATAGAGAGATGGCAGGAGTCTGTGTGTAACAGGTTTCTTCTGTGTCTGATCTGTAGAGGATATGAGTGTGTTATTGCTTTAAGAATGATGCAGAAAAAAGGTGGTGGTGGTGTTAATAATTATATCTAGCTTTTATACAGTGCTTTTTTCTCTCTCAAAGTGCTTTACAAAGGAAGTCAGTATCATTAACATTGTTTTACATATGAGGAAACTGAGACTCAGGGGGTGCGTCTACACTTGTAAATTAAGTCGATTTAAGCTTAATTTACTCTGCGTCTACATTACACTTTCCTTAAGTCGACTTTGTAAAACCCCATTTTAAGTTGACTTTCTGCTTAAGTCGACTTTCTAAAGTCAACTTAAGCCTGTGTAGACATGGAGTACCACTAAGTTGACTCTAAATCGACTTAGGGGACTCTAGGGCTTCCCCACTGCCCTCCCTGCCAGGGTGGCTGGCACAGGGAGAGCCTGGCATGTCCCCCCCCCCACAGGGCAGGGCAGAGCCCTGCCCACCCTGCCCTTATGCCCTACCAGGGTCCCTGTCCCCCTTTGCCCCCTGGCACTTGTCAAGGGGTGCCCCCCCGCCACCGTGGACCAGTCCCAGGTCCACCTAGCCACTAGAAGTCGACCTAGGTGTCCAGTGACACTTTAGGTTGACTTTGTAGGGTCCCCCCTAAGTCGATTTAAAATTTAAGTGTGGACATGCTAAGTCAACCTAAATTAACAAATGTAGACACAGCCAGGGAAGGGAAGTTATTTCCCAGCAAGCCAGTGATAGAGCTGGAGATAGAACGTACATCTTCTTTGCCCCAATCCAGGGTCCTTTCTCCTAGTCCAGGGAATAGAGATGGAGCACTGATTCCCACCTATGCTATAGACTCCCTATATGACGTCAGGCAAGTTAATTAATTCCTCTCTCTTTCATTTCCCCAGCTGTAAAAGAAGGAAGAATAGAAGCTAACCATGTATTTTAAAGTTTAGGTATTTCCCAAAGCCCACCATGCCCACCTCATTTCAATCCTTCTCCAATCAGGATGAGATTAAGGAGGCTCAGGAAATAGTGTGAACCATGGAGGAACCCTTCCAAAAGCAAGAGTCATGTCGGATGAATCTTGATGTGTTTATGAAGCTGAAATAGTTACTTCATTTTATTATATTTGGATTTTTTTTAGACTGAAGGTGCAGGCTCATACAAACCAGACTTTCAAACGGCTGGTACACTTCTCTAGCACAATCCTGTGGGCATTTAAGATATGCCTACAAAGTTCAGGCAAGCCTCCTACATTAATGGTTTTCAAACTACGGGTCAGAACCCAGTACTGGATCGCAGACCCTCAGGTACTAGGTTGCAGTGTGTCCTGCTGCCACCTCTGGATGGTTCAAAGATGTAATTGTTAGGTTGTAGGCATAAATCATTTTTTTCTTCTGGGTCCCAAGAAAAAATGTTTGAAAGCTACTGTCCTAGGCTGGTTGACAGATTTGGTCTACGAGGGCTCGCACTAGCACCCTAAAATATCTGTGTGGACAGTACTTGAGAGTTTTGGCTGATGTTGTAACTTGATCACTGAAGCCCACTCCATCTTCTTTTGTTTCAGAGTCCAATCTCCAACCCTAGATGAAACTCCAAGGTGTTCTCTACACAGCTATTTTCAGAACGCATTCTCTGCTAGATCTAGGCTGGGAGACTTTTGCCGGGGGCTGTGTAGATGTATCCTAAGTCTCATACACCATATGGCTGACACTTGAATGTTTTCATTGTCTCCTTCCATTGTTTAGTGATGTCCATAAGAAACTTTTCTGAGCACAAGCCTGGCAAAATGTATTTGATATCGCAGGAAAATCTCACTGTGGTATCTGAGTTCAACCTTGTGGGATTCACAGATTTTCCAGAGCTGCAGGTACCCTTCTTCGTGGTGTTCCTCATAATCTATTTTATCACCTTTGTGGGAAATCTCGGGATGATCATGTTAATCTGGGTTGATCCCCGACTCCACACCCCCATGTACTTCTTCCTCAGCCATTTGTCTTTCATAGATTTCTGTTATTCCTCTAATATCACCCCCAAAGCCTTGGAAAACTTTCTATCAGAGAAGAAATCCATCTCCTTTGCTGGATGTTTTGTGCAGATGTACCTCTTTATTGCTTTGGCAAGTACTGAGTTCATCATTTTTGGGTTAATGGCCTATGACCGTTATGTAGCCATATGTAACCCGTTGCTCTACACAACCATCATGTCCCAGAGACTCTGTCTCAAGATGGCAGCTGGGGCATATGCTGCAGGGTTCTTGAACTCAGTAATACATACTTCTTTTGTAAGTAGTTTATCATTCTGTCACTCCAATGTCATTGACCATTTCTTCTGTGAGATCCCCCCACTCCTCAAGCTCTCCTGCTCTGACACCCACATGACTGAAACTCTTGTTTTCATTTGCGCTGGTGTAAACATGATTGGTTCACTCCTGATAATCATGAGTTCTTATACTTGCATCCTTTCTACCATCCTGAGGATTCGCTCTTCCCAAAACAGGCACAAAGCCTTGTCCACATGTGCCTCCCATTTGACAGCCGTCACCCTCTTCTATGGGACTGGCCTGTTCATCTATTTACAGCCTAGTTCAAACTTCTCACAGGATCAGAATAAAATAGTGTCTGTGTTCTATACCTTTGTCATCCCCATGCTGAACCCTTTGATCTACAGCCTGAGGAACAAGGAGGTGAAGGATGCCCTGAAGAGGATAATGGAGAGAAAAATATTTTCTCAGTTAATGTAACTATTAAAGGACTCTTGAAAGGCTAGTAAATAAGGGAAAATGATGGTGGAATTCACATTGTAGTTATTACTTCAATGCAAACATCAGGAAAGTCTAGGAATAAACAAAGTAAATGAAAATTACAAGCCAAGTCTTAGATTTTAAGTAGAGCTGGTTGAAATTTTTTCCATTCTTCAAAGAAAATGGCTATTTCATTGAACAGAAAGTTTCCATGGGAGATGATGGTTGTTAATTGATTTTTGTGGCTTTCTTTGGAAAATTAAACCCTAAAAGAATGATTTAAAAAAAAAAGTTTTCTGCAACCAAAAAGCAAAAGAATATCAGGCAAAATTTCAAATAAAAGTGATTTTTTTTAATCACTGACCATTTTCCCCATATTTCAGAAGGTTTTAGTTTCTTCACATAAATCTAAAAAATGTCATCAAAAATTTAAATGAGACCAAAACTTTTTGGTTTTGTCACTGAAGTTCATTGGAGTGAAGTGGGAGGAACAGACATATCCTAACCAGCTCTAACGGTAAATTCAGAAGGGACCACATCATAATTCCTGCATGAAGCCAAATAGCTTTTACTTGATCTAGAGAAATTCCAAAGGGGTAGCCGTGTTAGTCTATTGTAGAAAGACAACAGAGTCCTGTGGCACTTTTAAAGACTAACAGATTTATTTATCGCATGAGCTTTCGTGGGAGAAAATCCCACTTCGTCAGACGCTTTGAAGATAGGAAAGTTACAGAGTGGGAGGAAATTAAATGCAGGGGAGTGTATGACATAGCATCAGGTCAGGCTGTAACAGCAAATCAAAATAGGTGTTAGGATTCAAAACACTGGGGAACAGCACATAGAGGAGGGGGAGGTCAAATCACTTGTTGTAATGCGAGAAAAATCCATAGTCCCTGTTTAACCCCAAGACAACTGAGTCAAATTTGCATATAAGTTCCAGTTCTGCAGTCTCTCTTTGAAGCTGTGATTTGTTATTCATCTGTGTTGAAATCTCTAGGATTGAAAGCCATCCATCTTCCTAGGTAAGTACCTACACACTACAATCAAGTCATATTTTAACTTTCCTATAAATAGGTGAAATTGACACAGTTCCTTTTGCTTCTTATTTAAGGCATGTTTTCCAAACATTGAATCATTCTGCTAGCCCCTTCTGGAACCGTCTCCAAATTTTCAACATCCTTTCCACACTAAAATTGGACATGGTATTCTATTAGCAAAGCTGTCATCACAATTGGCATTAAGAAGCCCATTTGTTGGCAATCATAGTAGTGAGGTTAAAGAGAATGTATCATAGAGACTGGATTCCCCCTTGCATTCCTACAAGGGACTCCTTCATTTCAGAGGTGAGGCACAAGCCACAATGGAAATGTCAGAAGTTTGAAGTCTTTGGCTAAACCACAAATACATTTTGTTTTTCATTGTTATCCATCTTGCCTTTTCTATTAGTTATCAGTATGACTTGTTCATTTAATAAATAAATGATTTATACATATTTTGGAGCCTCTTTTTCTTTCTAGTATTGGACCAGATCCTCTTCTGGTACAAATTGCCATAATTCCAGTGAAATAAAAGATCATGACCCATCATCTTGTCTTTTCATTAAATGCTTCATAATCAAACATCTGCTGGACAATATGCTCCAGGTACTTACACCTTATACAATTATACATAGAATAAGGTATGAACATTATTGCAAAACTATATATACATTGATGTATTTATGGGTGTCTATTAGGAACGTGAAACAATCAGTGTGAAACAGTCACATTTACAGTATGCCCAAAAGGAGCTCTCTAAAGAGCCCTTCCACTGTCAATAAACTATTCCACTAAATTGCATTAAAGTCCCCTCTTTTCTGTGTGCAAAGGTCATAAGATTGGGTCAGTACAATACAACATTCAGGCTTTTTCCCTTCCTCTACACATACTGTTCTCTCCCGGCAACAGGGTGGACATTCATACATACCCAGAATACCAAACATTTTAGTACTTTCCTAGAATTGCATGGCCCCACACCCACTGGAGCGACCTCGCATGCACATCACAGATGACACCATTTTGAAGATCATACTGCAGGCCTGACCTCACATGCACTGTTCATGCAAGGCCATGCCACAAGAGGGTGCCATTTTGAAAACCACCCCACGCCCACTGGTGTGACTTTGCACGCACACAGTCATGCTGGCAGGGGCAGAGTTCCATGCTTTTTAAAATGGCATCTCCTGTCCGTGAGAATGGCCAAACCACATCCAGTTTTGTCTCAGAATTGGACAGGAACAAACCTTTGGAAAACCGAATTGTCTGGCTTAAAAATAGCTGCTGAGAATGCATACTCAGCAACCACATCCTTAAACTGGATATCTCTATAAACAAACTGTAGTGTCCCTGCTGGGAACCTTTTTATTATCATAACTTCTCCCTAAATTTCCCTCAAGCTGTAGACTCTCTACAATCTACATTTTCTCATCTCTCCTATACAGCAGTCCCCGACTACAGTTCCTATGTCTTGTCATGTTGCTTTCCCTGTATTTTCCTCTTTTTCTCTATATACATGTCTTATTCTCTCATAAAATATGGAAATGAAATAAATAAATGATTTAATCAGATGACTCCTGGTAGGGTTTACATAAGAAGTGTGCCTTCAAGAGAAATTTCAATGAAAAGGGGGCACAGTGTTGCCAATCCTTGTGAGTTTATTCTAAGTCCTGTGATATTTGAAGAATTTATGAAAGACCCACATTCCTGGAGCATTTGAGTATGAAAGAATCCCATCTTTCATTAAAATAATAATAATAATAATAATAATAATAATTATTATTATTATTATTATTAATGTGTTTGGTATTTATAGTTATGGAGAAAAATTTGAAATTTTATAGTTATGGAGAAAAATTGAAAATATGATCTGAATGAAATCAGAAACCACAGCAAATAAACAAACAAACAAATAAATAAATAAAATCTATGATATTTTTAAAGTCAATCACGTATGACTTTTGGGGGCCCTACTCATGATTTTTGAACCATCTGGGTTGGAAATACTTCGTGTGGCTTTCAGGAGTGCAACCAGAAGTGAGGTGGGCAGGTAGACTCTTATGAGGAAAAGAAAACAAAGAAAATGAGCATAGCTGATTAAATAAATGGTGATGGGGGCTGATTGCACAGTTTCATTTGTGTGACTTGGTTAGCAAGAGTGACATCTCACAGTTCAAGACCAGGATGAGAGAAAATAAGATTTTCATTTGGAAACAGAGTAGGTGAATAACATTTTTTTCAGTTCATTGGCAATTAAAAAAATGTTTTGAATGAAATTGAAAATGAATGATTTTTTTCAAAAAATGTTGGGGAATCAAATAAAAAATTATTTTAAGTCAAATTAAATATTTTGCTAAATCCAAAAAAAATGTTTCATTTAAAAATAATTGAAAACAAATATATACTACTCTCTATGTCAAGACCAAGTGTCCTCAGTGTTCTACTTGGTAATGATCCTCTTGGAGAGATGAATGAGCATCTTATTCAGTACCAGAATGGGGCTGGGAAGAGGTCCCATAACTTTTTGGGCACATTCATGGACCAGGAGATATGAAGAAGTGCAGACAGAGCCTCTGTAAGAGATTCTAGGGGATTCTTGTAAATTGAGGTCCCCTGTGCATCCTTAGATACATGTATAATTGCACTTTATTCTGTTTTCAAAATCAGATCTAGAGATGTCACGTTAGTGTGACACAAAAATTCATGCATTCCATGATGCGACAGCTGAAACTGAATACAGGAGTTTAAAAGAAGCCAGCAAAACTACTCACAGATTTAATTTTACACATGTGAGCAGGTGCTTTGCCGGATCCCAGCCTCTAAGTGAATGTGTGTGATTAGCATATAAGAAACCAAACACTTCAACTCTCACTGACTTCATTAGGGACAGGATTTCATCCAAGATTAAATAATTGGTCAGTCTTCTTCTCCTCATGTTAAGACAAGAATGAAATTTAATTGCAGAACAACGTAGACTCTCTGAGGACAATCATGTCATGTTGGACGATCCTTCTGATGTTCCCATAGGATGATGCTGGACAGTCGCATGGAAATCATGCTTCCCTCACATTAGTTTTATTATGAGATATACAAATAGCTGAATTATAAAAACCAGATTTGGGGGTAGTGAATTTTAAGTCATATGCTTCCCCTCGAATGTATGTGGCATGTTACCATTTAACATATAGCTGACAGTAGAGTGGAAAACAAAACTGAATCTTTTTACCATACACGTGCTTTTTAAAATACAGTGTTTGCACCACACATAATAAGATGAATGTGAAGCAGGGCTGCAAAGAGAATCTTCTGTTTGACATCCTAGCACCATTCTTCCCAGATTTGTCTAAGGGAAGCTTGTTCGGTAGAAATGTTGCCTCCATAATCCTCACAAAGGTTCTTACTTTATCCTTCACCCATGGCAAAATGAGGGCAGCACAGAGGATATTGATGCTTAAACCAGATGGCTGCTAGGTTTTATCCCAGTTGCAATCTTATATTACCTATTTCTATGTTATTTCCTCTAGAACGTGCCTTTTCAAGAGTTCACGTGGGAGTGATTAGTGTGTCCACAATCCACTGACCTTTGCAGTTTGCTCCCTAGGGAATATAAAGTCTCAAAGGACAATGCAGAGTACACAATTAATAATGTCTCATTTTACATGATGGATTCCATTCATTGCATAAATTAAAACACCCGTAATACCTGGAGCTCTGACACAAAGTTTCTAATTGGAAACCCTGAATGAGTTTTTTTTCCTTGGCAGTGAGCGGTCTGAAGGTTGGAGTGTAGGTAGCCAGAATTAAAGCAGCATTTGGGAGTGATTGAGCTTTGGTTATTTATTGCCTTGGCACACTAGTCAGACAATTCATTGCTTCTTTCAGTAATCACAGTCTTTGGGCGGTTGGCCTTCCACATGAAATGCATTGACAGTCCCTGTCAGGGACCAGCCTGCAGCAAAGCTAATCTGGAATTTTAATGACCACAGCTGGCCCTGATAGAAGTTGTCTGATGGGCTGAGCCTCCTGATTGTCTGCAGGAATCAGCAGATTGCATTTAAGTTTGGGAGCAGCAGCAGTCCACTAGCTAGAGGCTGGAGGAGAAACTGAGAACTGGGGTTTAGGACTCAGCAGTGGCTTGAGTTGGTGGCTGGGCACAGCTGGAAATATAGGCTGTGTGGGGAAGTCTAGATGTTGGAAAATGAGGGTGAAAAAGCAAGGGAAGAAAAATAGTTTTGGATTTAGAAAGGAAAAATAGTTGTATCTGAGGAAGATGGGGTAGCCAGGGATTGGGGTGAGGGAAGTGTATGGAAAACAACTGGCATAACTATCAAATCATTAGCTGAAGATGCAAAGATAAGAGTCACAATAACTAAAAGAATGCAGCATGCAGCTTTATTAGTAGAACATACATGTAAAGAATAGACTGAGAAATTTCTTATAACTTCACTTGAAAGCTTAGCTACCTAAACTTAGAAGCAGGAGGAGTAATGTAGGGGATTGCACTAGGCTTGACTGACGATTAAATTTAAAGATGTCTAGGTGAGGACCCACTCCTGTTTGTTAACCAATTGATTAGTAAGAGAGAAAAACACAAATCATCAGCCATATTAAAAATGGAGGGAAAGTATTTGCTTAGGTGTTGAGCCATGCCTAGATTAAATATAATCTCTTCCTGGTGTTTAAGGATCCCATTTCTTTTTTCCTTGTTTTCTTTTTATTTACCGTAGATGGCTAAAGAATCTTTTACTGTTGGTTTTAATTTATTTTGTAAGGTTTAACTTGCTTGGTTTTTGGCAACTTCCCCCCTTTATTTTTCTACACTTTCTTACCTCCAAGAAGTAGCTTTCCCTGTTGATCCCTCCCATCTTCTACTCCATGTTGGATTTTTGTTTTCTCTTAATAACCTGTTTGAGATGTTGCTCATCCAGTGTCTGCAATCCTTTCCCCTTGCTAGAGTTACGGACTTCAGATACTTTCAGTCAAAGTTGCAGAAACTAATTCCACGCCTCCTCTACATTTAGATCCTTGGATTCTTCAGTCTTGTCCATTTCCTTAACTGTTTTTTGTTAGTTTGGCCTAGCAGTGCTTGTCCTCCAGTCTATATCTGGGAAGTTAAATTCTCCCATAATCACACCATTCCCAATAGGTTTTATTTCATTGAGTCCACCCAGGTAAAGGACCTTCTTGCATCAGAGGCAGCAGAGTTTAATTGATCTATTACCAAAACATCCTGCCCAAACCTGAGAATGGGGTCTTTGGTGAGGGAATACTAATGCCCACCCAGGCATGCTGCTCTCTTGTTGTCTGAGGTTTGTGGTGTGCTGTTGGTATTGTGAAAACTGACCCATGAATGTTCTTTATGAGATTGAGTCCAGGGATAGAGGATCTTCAAGTTAGGTATTATCCTGTAGTGTGTGACTGCCGAGGAACGAAAGCATTAAAATAAAAATAACCAAAATCCAATTGTTCTCAAATTCAGCTTATTTATATTTCATAAAAAAACATTGCCCAGAACCTCAGTGTAAATGGGCATAATTCTACTGACCTCATTTCAGCTAGGCTGCTTTATTCCCGCCGAAGATCTGGTCCTAAATTGTTAGCCTTTCTCTAGCAGTATTGTTCAAAGAGAAGGAAAGGTGGTCTAGGGATTAGGGCACTAGCCAGGGACTTGGTAGGTATAAGAACAGCCTTACTGAGTCAGACCTGTGGTTCATCAAGCCCAGTATCCTGTCTTCAGACAGTAGCCAATGCAAGATATTTTGGAGGGAATGAACAAAAAAGGAATATTGAGTGATCTGTTCCCTGTCATTCAGTCCTGGGGCTCTATGGGCTTCCATCCTTGATCATCTTGGCTATTAGCCGTTGGTGGACTTATTCTTTATGGACTTATTTAAGTCTTTTTTTGAATTTGGTTATCATTTTGGCCTTCACAGCATCCCTTGGCAATGTATTCCCTGGGCTGACTGCATGTGCTATGTGAAGTACTGCCTTATGCTTGTCTTAAACCAGCTACCCATTTATTTCACTGAGTGGCTCCTGATTCTTGTATTGTGATCTGATAACACTTCCCCAGTCACTTTATACCATCATGATGTTATAGACCTCTGACTTACCCCCGATTAGTCATCTCTTTTCCAAACTGAACTGTCCCAGTATTTTGAATCTCTCCTCATATGGAAGCCCTTCCATACCCCTAATCATTTTTGTTGTGCTTCTCTGTACCTTTTCTAATTCTAATATGTCATCTTAGTGGGTGACCAGAACTGCATGAAGTATTCATGGTTTGAACATACCGTGAATTTATATATTGCAATATTTTTGGTCTCATCTATCCCTTTCCTAATGGTTCCAAACATAGTTTGCTTTTTTCACTTTTATTTTTTTTATTGTCCAGGTGTTTTCAAAGAACTAGCCCCAATGTCTCCAAGATATTTTTGTGGGGGATATCTGCTACTTTAGACCCCATCCTTTTGAATGTGTAGATGGGATTGTTTTCCAATGTTTACCTTGCATTTATCAACATTGAATTTCACCTGCCATATTGTCACCCAGTCACTCAATTTTGCATGATCCCTATGGAACTCATCACAACTGCTTTGTACTATACTATCTTGAGTAATTTTGTATCATTTGCAAACCATGCCACCCTGCTGTTTGTCTTTTTCCAGATCATTCATGAATATGTTGACCAGCACTGGTCCCAATACAGATATTTGGGAAACTCCACTTTTTATCTTTCTCTGCTGTGAAAATTACCTTTTTTCCTGTCTTTTGACCAGCTACTGATCTATGAGAGGACCTTCTTCCCTCTTATCCCAGAACCGCTTATTTTCTGGACATCCACCCCATACTTACATAATGAGTTGTGACACATAGCCTACTTCATGCCACATATCTACAAAGCCACTGTGGGAGAGGCTGAAAAAAACCTAACTCCATGTAGGCCAATCTGGTGGTAAAGAAAAGTTTCTATAACTTAAGCTAATTAGAGAGGGAAAACTTTATTTATATATATATATATATATATATATAT
>ML685957.1:271725-397427 GCA_007922175.1 Pelusios castaneus
AGTTCTAATTGTTACATGTGTCATTATTGGAAATGACCACCCCACTGAGTTGCAGTTATTCATGCTGAAGGACATGTACAAATACAAATGGAAAGATGTAGGCCAAGGGCAAAAAAATGTGGCCCCTGAGCGAGATCCAGTCCCCAAGCTTCTTTCCCACAATCTGTAGGTCCCTCTGCAGTTAACAAACTGATCTGGCTGACACCACAGCTAGCTGTCTGAAATTACAGAGGCTGGGAATAAATTGAGTGGGAGGAGTTGGGACTGATCAGATTTAGATTGGGTCTAAAACTTTGAACCTCTCCCCTTTGTGCATCTGGTAGTTGTGGTTCCAGGCTGACCCATAGCTGGGGCTTGAAGAGGTTCCTTTCTCATCTCTGCTACACCGCACCCTGATGATTCTTCAGAATCAGACTTTTAATTTCTCCACATTGCCACAAGCTCTAAGCTCCCTGGGATGAGGTGCAAAGAGATGGTTTTTTCTCCTTTTACTCTGTCCTGTGGAACACAACCTAGAGAAAGAATCCTCTGAAAAGTCAGGAGCAACAAAAAGTTCCCCAAAGGGTGAAGGGAAGATAAAAAAAGGTGGTGGGAGAAAAAAAGAAACTAGGGAAAATTACTGCCAAAAGTGGTGAGATAACACTCCCAGTGGCATATGTCATATGATGAAAAAAGGAGATAGTCACAAAATGTTAGCAGTGGGTGACTCGTTAGAGGAGGAGTGCACAGAGGAGTATTTTAATGAAGAAAGAAATGGAACTTCCAGTTGGTTTTATTATGTGTTCTAAAAAGTCTTTCATTCTCTTTCAATGTAGTGTGTACGGAATAAGCAGGGTCCAGTACTTTAGGTGCTAGCCAAGCACCTGGGTTAACTTTCTTCGCTGCCAAACTCTACTTTGGGCAAGTTACTAATAAATCCCAAGGCTATGTCTACACTTGCAAGTTAGTTCGAATTCAGGAAGCTTAATTCGAACTAACTTAAGGCTTGGCCACGCTAGGCTTTCATTAGTTCAAATTAAGGGCTTCCTTAATTTGAACTAATAAATCTGATTTCTTAGTTCGAATTAATGGTTAACTCGATCCATTAATTCGAACTAGGTTAAATGTGGCCATATTAGTTCGAACTAATTTGCAGATTGACCTTCCTGCAACTGACATTCAAACTAATCAAGTGCCCTGCATGGCCATAGCTAGTTCAAACTAGCATTCTAGTGGGGCCATGCTAGTTCAAATGAAGTTAATTAATTTAATTAACTAAAATTAATTCAAATTAGTTAGTTTGAATTAACTAATTCAAACTAGCTTTTGTAAGTGTAGACATAGCCCAAGATTTTTCAAAGGTGACAATTAATGTTGGATCACCAAGACAAAAAGCTTTAAAGGGGCTATTAAATTAGTGAGTGAATTATCAGAACTTGCTCTGAATTTTCTGAAAATCCAGATTCTTTCAGATATTTCAGTAGTCCAGTGGAATGAGCAATTCTGTCAAAATTTGAAACTTCATAAAAATGAGTGGATTTTCATGGAATTTTGTTCTGAAAGAGATGTGGACATGAAGCGAGATTTGACAATGTTTGAAATATGACATTTTAAAAAGGAAACATTTTGAAATGACCTTTTCCTATTATTTCTTTTTACAGTTATTATAATGTACTACACATTCAAAAATCAAAATAGAAACAACATTTTGACTGCCGAAACAATAATTTGAGATTTTTTTCCTTCAAAGAATTGACTTTCAATTTATATATCAAGTCAGAATGAAGCTAAATTTCAATATCCCCCAAATAATTTGTGAGATTGAATTTCTGTCCTCTACACACCTCAAACTGTGAAGTTTTCTGATACTCTGGTAATGGGGGATCTGTAAGCTCTTTGGATATTTAATATCAATGGCTGAAGAGACACATTCCAAAATCAACCAAAACTACAGAATTTGCATTTGAATTTCATTCTCATTGGCCCCCAGTTCCTCAATTGGAAAGTGTTTCAACCTTTGCAGAATGAGAAGTTTGATACCTCTACTGGAAGCTTTAATGTTTGGTTGATGCAAAATTATAGTATAACAATTAAACAAAAGTGAAGAAATACATTACAAACTCAGAAAGAAAGAGACTGAGAAATGCAGATGAATGTTTTATTTCGATCAACACATAAATCCTACTCTGATGGATTAAATGACACTTTAGTGGGGCATAGATCTTGTGTTGTCTCACTACAAAAAGAAAAACAAATAACCATAATGAATTTACATGTAGTGCAGAGAATCAAAACACATTTCCCTCCCTTCCATGGGAAAGAAACAAACTGGAAAAAGGACACTTTTCTTTTTCTAAATTTTCCACAGAAAAGAATTTTTAAATGAGAATTTTAATAATGAAAACATAGTTCAAGAGTTGTAATCTTTTGAATTATAATACTTCCGTGGTTCCTCATGGGCTTTGTATATCATGCTCAAGTCTCATGTCGTGGAGACATTTGAACTTTTTGGTTTGCTATGAACTGTTTGGTGATCTTCACACCAAGTTTTGAATTTATTTGAGTGACCCAAACCTGCTTCTTTTCTCCCCCCACCCGGAATAAAATATTTATCTGAAAAATTCTATTCAGGTTTACTTCAACCTATGCAGTTAGCATCACCACTAAAATGCAGAAAAGCTTGTAGGACACCAAGGGGAATTCAGCCTTCAGAGCTGATTCAGCCTTCAGCCCCTCTGTGGAAACTGCCAAAAGGAAGAGGCCAAACACTGTCCATCATGATCATGGTTCTAATTAAAACCATGCCTCTTTGTCTGGCAGTTTATGCCTACCTAACAATAGCCTGTCTACTTCTGCACTGACACTTCCAACCCTACAGTTTAATAGCCTACCATATAGGCACATTTGAAGTCAGGATAACTCTGAAAACCTTTTTTTGCCCACAACTCTCTTCAGAGAGTCCTTCACCTCCTTGTTCCTCAGGCTGTAGATCAGGGGGTTCAGCATGGGAATCATAAGGGTGTAAAACACAGAAACCACTTTATTCTGATCCTGTGAATAGCTTGAAGTTGGCTGTAAATAGGTCGAGAGTCCGGTGCCATAGAAAAGGGTGACAGCCGTCAAGTGGGAGGTGCAGGTAGAGAAGGCTTTGCGCCTGCCCTCAGCAGAGTGAATTCGCAGAATGGAAGAGATGATGTAAATATAAGAATACAGTATTAATAGCAGGGAGCCCAGGGCAATCACTACAGCACAGATGAAAGTGATACTTTCATAGACGCTTGTGTTGGAGCAGGAGATCTTGAGGAGTGGGGGAATCTCACAAAAGAAATGATCAATGACATTGGAGTGGCAGAATGACAAAGTGCTTATGTATGTGGTGTGTACTATGGAGTTCAAAAAACCTATGATATATGCACATGCTGCCATCTTGATGCACAGTCTTCGGGACATGATGACCATATAGAGCAGTGGCTTACAGATGGCGATGTAACGGTCATATGCCATGAAACCCAAGAGGAAGCACTCAGTATTTACTAAGGAAATAAAGAAAAACATCTGCACAAAGCATCCAGTGAAGGAAATAGTTTTCCTTTCTGAGTGGAAATTCTCCAAGGTTTTGAAAGTTATAGTAGAGGAATAGCAAAAATCTACCAGTGACAAGTGGCTGAGGAAAAAGTACATGGGCGTATGAAGTCGGGAGTCAATCCTGATTAAAGTGATCATCCCGAGATTCCCCACCAGAGTCATCATGTAGATCACTAGGAACACCACCAAAAGGGGCATCTGCAGTTCTGGACGATCTGTGAATCCAAGAAGGATGAACTCAAATACTACAGTGTGATTTTCCCCAGTCATGCTTTCTGTGCCTACATGGAAATTGATGAGCCAATAAATTGTCTGCATGTTCTGTGTGACCCCGAATATGTTTTCATATGTTTCATCTCATGAAAAAGATGTAGGACACAGTGAAAATATTTACTTTTCATTCATACTATGGATATGAGTTAATGGGTAACAGGAAGTTGCTGCTTTCTCTAAAGAAATAGGATAACCAGTTGATAGGCAGATCTATTTGAATCTCCAACATGTATCTAAAGAAATAAAATAAAGATAATTTTCATAAAACTGAATATTGGGAGGGGTGATTATACCTAGAATGTCTGTTTGCTATCCATAAATCACAAAACACTTTAGAATAAGCCTGTAAATAACAGAAGTAGTTCACAAACTTTTAATAAATTTCAGAATCATTTGGATTTTCATCATAATCCAAATGACCTTTTTTCATTGATTTTTTGTCCAACATTTATAATTTTATTTCAAAATAGCAATTAAATATCAATGCTAATATTGAAAAGTTTTCGTGTTGGAATTTTTTAGTTTTGAGAGCTTCAAACTTTGTGATTGTTGAAATTGGAAATACAACTGTAGTCGTAAGCATAACAAGTCTAAAGAGACATAACAACATTAAGATTGAAGATTAGAAAGCACAAGACCAAATATGAAAAATGAAATAAGTTACCAATTGAAATAGAAAATAAAAACTATAATCAATAAAATATTTAGTTTCTACAAAAAGCTTTAAAAACTCACTTTCAAAATGTAAAACTTTCCCCTTTTAAGAAGGGAAAGGCCATAGTTCTCTGAAGAATATTATAATTTAGAATACGTTGATCAGCTCTAATAGACTGATTTTACAAATGGGAAAACTGAAGCACAGATGCATGACCATGGCCTGTTGATTTCATGTAAATCACTGACAAAGTTGGTTGTCATTTTTCTCCATGAACAGAATACTACCTGTCCCTGACAGATGTTCCCTTGTGCCAGTTTCTGTCTCCCCTGTTTGTGTGGCCACCCCTCCCAGGCTGCTCATGGGAATGGCCCTTTTCTTTCAGCTTCTTTTGTGCCATGGCCCTGCCTAAGGAGGAGGCACCTTAACTATTGTTCCAGCCCTGGCTCGGCGTAGGGTGGACAATGCCCAGGAGTGCAAGACCAATATGGCTCGTTTTTCACAAAGGGCATGAGTCACACACCAATACCTGTGACTATGAGTCACATACCTGCAGCCCAGGACTCTGCCCGGACTTGTCCTACAGCTTTCCCTGCCCTCTCTCCACCCCTGTAATTCAGGGAGCCTATCAGAGTTACTGGCGGGAAGCTGCCTAAGTTTGCCTTTAAAAACCAGACATTTTGGGGCCAGCCCCCAGAATAGGTTCCTGCACTGCCACCTGGCCTTTCTCCGCTCCTGGCTATGTAATTGAGCGTACCCCCGTTTTAAACCCCCCCTCCCACGAACAACGAATCTTCTCCTGAACCATGAGCTACGAACTACGAGAACTGAGTCCTCTCTGCACTCATCTATGCTGCTGCTGCTTCAGTTTCTGTCCTTGCTGCTCTCCTGGGGATTGGTAAGATTCCCCCCTCTCAAACTCTCTCTAAATTTACCTTGGGGTCTGTAACAGAGACCCCCTCCTGCTCTGCGGTTCCCTTGCTGCTTAAAGAAAAGCCTGTGCTGCTGCTAAGCTCTGCCTCTTTATGCTCTGTCCTGGGGCTCCCTGCTTTCAGCTGTTTCCACTGCTGCAGCCACCATCCCCTAACCCCTTCAGGAGCTGTATCCTGGGCTCACACCACTCTGCCCCTGGGACTGCTCCCCCTGGTCAATAGGGCCAGTATAGTAGTTTTGTTAAGCTGTATTTTTACTAGCTTGTATAAGCTGTAGTCCTGTTAGAATTGTATTTTGTGTCTGTGTTTAGTGGTAGTTAAGTGGGATACTTGTTTGCCATTACCTGTTATATTGTGTGGCCATAGTTAAGCTAGGTTAAAGATAATTGTTTTACTGTATTACTCCTCTCCTTTTTGTTTTTCCTTCTTTCTGTTGTTCATTATTAGCATAAGTTGTATAGTTGCTGTTAAGTTGTTAAATAAGTGCCTCTGTGTCTTCATCTCTCCCCGAACACCCCAAGTCCTCTGCTGCTGTTTCCCCCTCTCCTTAAACTTCCTCTGTGTTTAGCTTACAGGCTGCTGAAGACTGCTCTGAGCCTCACCCTGCAGGGCTTCAGTGCCTCTTGCTGAATCCCTTGCAGCTGTACTCTTCTCTCTTCCTCTGCCACTAATTATTCACCCCACCCCCACCTCTGATCCTTACCCAGCCTCCAGGTACACTCTTGCAGACTGCCTCTTGCTGCATCCCTTGCAGCTGTACTCTTCCCTCGTCCTCTGCCACTGATTACTCACCCCACCTTCTGAGTGTGCTTCCCTGGTCTGTTCCCCTGCTCACCTCTGCTCCAATCACGCTCCGTCTTCAGTGCCTCCACACCTGGCCTGCAGACTGATTCTCTCCCTGCAGGTCTTCAAGGCTTATTGCAGCCTCTGCTGCTGTGTTTTCTTTCCTTAACTCTCTGCTACTGCCTGCCCATACTCCCTGGCCATTTCCCTTAACCTCACTCTCTCATTGATACAGTTGCCTTGTATGTTTATGCTTGTAAAAAACCCCATTGGTTTATATTAATTTACATTGGTTTATATTAAGCTACATTGGTTTATATTAAGCTATATTGGTTTATATTAATTTACATTGGCATATTAATTTACACTGGTTTACATCGATTCCACCACTGTGACACTATACTGTTCAATAGAGAGGCCCATCTCCCAGTACCCTCTATACACCTCACTGCCCCATTCCATTTACCCTTGTTCACCCCCAATAAAAACAATTATTAATTCAAACCTCGCTCGCGTGTGTGTGTGCGTGGCAGCTGCTCCCCAAGATCCTCTACCTGCTGGCAGGGTCACTACCCTACTTTTGGTTGATTCATCTGTTCTGAACTCAGTATACTTCTCCAAGATCACTAGTTACCAAATCTTTCCAGGTACTATCAAAATATGGAGAAAAAAACAGAATTAAGCAATTGTCTTTCGGAGGAAAACAGCAACCTTAGAAGCAAAGGAATGTGATTGCAGCAGATGCAATGGCCACAAATGAGAGAGAGAATAATGGACTGGTTAGCTTCCTTTCATCCTCATGAGAAATGAATATTCTTTCCTAAAATGTAGTTTGCAAGGTCTCATGTTATTAAATTGTCCAGTGCATGATTGGCATCTGACGAAGTGGGATTTTCTCCCACGAAAGCTCATGCGATAAATACATCTGTTAGTCTTTAAAAGTGCCACAGGACTCTGTTGTCTTTCTATAATAGACAAACACGGCTACCCCTTTGGAATTTGACTACATGGAGGGCACTGAATACAGCCGTTTGAAGTGGAAATCCATCAACTTCATGAAACAACTTGCACAGATCCAGACAGACATCATCTTCCTTTCCAGATGCAAGCAACTGGACATTATACCTAATGGACTGAAGGTAAAGAACCCATTACAATCGACATATTACACAGACTACAGTGAGAGATTGTGCCATAAACTCTCTCAGAAATTAAGAAATCACCTTATCAGCATCCTGTACAGCAAACAGAAAAAAATTAGAAATGAAGTCTCCACACTGGAATCTCTTCTACAAAACCATCATCCAGCACATTCTTCCCTCTGGGTGGACTTCACTAAAAAGAGAAAATCCATCTACAACACACACTTTGCTTCCCTACAGAGGAAAAAAGACAACAAACTGTCTAAGCTCCAATATACCACAAGGGATAACAACAGCACCTCTAACCCACCCAACAACATTGTTAATCTTTCATGCTACAGACTTACTCCAGCAGAAGAATCTGTGCTGTCTCGGGGACTTTCTTTTTGCCCCACCAACCCCACACATAAGATACAATTCTGCGGTGACCTTGAGAACTACTTTCACCGTCTCAGACTCAAGGAGTATTTTGCCACCACCAATGTAGAACACAATGACCTTCAGATACTTTCCTCCCAACATTGCAAGAAAAAGTATTCAACGTGGACTCCTCCTGACGGTCGGAACAACAGACTAGATTTCTATATAGATTGTGTCCGCCACCGGGCAAAGGCTGAAATTGTGGACAAACAGCATCACTTACACCATAACCTCAGCCATGCAGAGCGTAATGCCCTCCAGAGCCTCAGAAACAACTCTGACATTATTATTAAGGAGGCTGACAAGGGAGGTGCCGTTGTCGTCATGAATAAATCGGATTACGATCAGGAGGCTTATAAACAGCTGTCCAATGGAATGTTCTACAAACCACTCCTCTCTGACCCCACTCAGGAATACCAGAAGGAACTACAACACCTACTCAAGAAACTCCCCAAAGCAGCACTAGAACAAATCAAGACAGACACACCGCCAGAACCCCGTCCAGGGATGTTCTATCTACTACCAAAAATACATAAAAGAGGAAACCCCGGACCCCCATCATCTCAGGCATTGGCACACTTACAGCAGGATTATCTGGCTATGTGGACTCTCTCCTAAGACCCTATGCTATCAACACACCTAGCTATCTGAGAGACACTACAGATTTCCTGAGAAAAATTCAATCCATTGATGGTCTTCCAGAAAATACCATCCTGGCCACTATGGATGTAGAGGCTCTTTACACTAACATCCCACACAAGGATGGATTACAAGCTATTAGAAGAACCATCCAGGATGATGACACAGCTAAACTTGTGGCTGACCTCTGTGACTTTGTACTCATCCACAACCATTTCAGATTTGAAGATAATTTATACCTTCAAGTCAGTGGCACTGCTATGGGTACCCGCATGGCCCCACAATATGCCAACATCTTTATGGCCGATTTAGAACAATGTTTCCTCACGTCTCATCCCAAAGCACCTCTACTTTACCTATGCTATATTGATGACATCTTCATCATCTGGACCCATGGTAAAGATGCCCTTGAAGATTTCCATAGAGATTTCAACAATTTCCACAACACAATCAAACTTAGCCTGGAACACTCCACACAAGAGATCCACTTTCTGGACACTACAGTGCAAATTAGCGATGGGCACATAAAGACCTCCCTATACCGCAAACCTACTGATCGGTATAGTTACCTACATCCCTCGAGCTTTCATCCTTGACACACCACACGATCCATTGTGTACAGTCAAGCCCTAAGATATAATTGCATTTGCTCTGACCCTTTAGACAGAGACAGACAACTTCAGGATCTCTACCAGGCATTCTTAAAACTACAGTACCCACCTGCAGAAGTGAAGAAACAAATTGACAGAGCCAGACGGGTACCCAGAAGTCAACTACTGCAGGAGAAGCCCATGAAAAACAACAACAGAATGCCACTGGTCACCACCTACAACCCCCAAGCCAGACCCCTTCATCACATCATCAAAGATCTACAGCCTATTCTACAAGATGATCCCTCACTCTCTCAAGCCTTAGGAGACAGACCTCTCCTTGCTTTCAGACAGCCCCCTAACCTTAAAAGGATACTTACCAGCAACTACAGATCACAGAACAGAAACACTAAAGCAGGAACACAGCCCTGCAGCAGACCACGCTGCCAACTTTGCCCTCATATCTACACTGATGACACCTAATCATGCCACCTACTCCATCAAGGGTTCGTTCACCTGCTCATCCACCAATGTGATTTATGCCATCATGTGCCGGAAATGCCCCTCTGCCTTATATACTGGACAGACAGAACAGTCTCTGCGCCAAAGAATCAATAGACACAAATCTGACATCAGAAATTGCAACACTGCAAAACCTGTAGGGGAACACTTCAATCTCCCTGCTCACTCCCTTGACGACTTGTTAATAGCTGTGTTGAAACAGATGAATAACAAATCACAGCT
The DNA here is from genome assembly GCA_007922175.1 of Pelusios castaneus. NCBI lineage: Eukaryota > Metazoa > Chordata > Testudines > Pelomedusidae > Pelusios > Pelusios castaneus. The sequence goes on from ML685957.1 coordinate 281,468, forward strand.
TCAAAGAGAGACTGCAGAACTCGAACTTATATGCAAATTTGACTCAGTTGTCTTGGGGTTAAACAGGGACTATGGATTTTTCTCGCATTACAATAAGTGATTTGACCTCCCCCTCCTCTATGTGCTGTTCCCCAGTGTTTTGAATCCTAACAGCTATTTTGATTTGCTGTTACAGCCTGACCTGATCCTATGTCATACACTCCCCTGCATTTAATTTCCTCCCACTCTGTAACTTTCCTATCTTCAAAGCGTCTGACGAAGTGGGATTTTCTCCCACGAAAGCTCATGAGATAAATACATCTGTTAGTCTTTAAAAGTTCCACAGGACTCTGTTGTCTATAATCTTTGGCAGTTATTGCAAATGTGTGTGTCTTGGCTGGGAGCTGCTTACTTCCAACAAACTGTTTTTTCTTTGCTAGCTGTAGGAGCCAAGTCTTGTCATGGCCTTGGGTGACCTGTTTGAGATGATAGCAACATTTTTTCTTGTGTATTATAGGTTGCCATTGTCTGTCAATCCCGGGTCCCATCACTTCAGCTTCCAAACCTGAAAGTGCTTAGTTTCTTATTTTTTTCCAGTCCCACCTTCTGTGTTATGTCCATGCTGTCAGCATGGATGGCACGTCCCCTCCATGTAAAGTGCCTGCAATTTATATGAAGACACTGCTTTGCCCATGTTTCAGAATCTCCCTCTCGGTTTCACTGGTTTAAACCAAAGGAAGGGCGGAAGTTGATACATTTGGAACCAAAATGAAGAACCCTTGAATTCAATCACTTCATAATTCCTCCTGCTCACTCTCCATTATGCTGTCTCCCTTCCCTCAGCTCAGAATGGCTCTCACAACACAGCTGGGGTGTATTTGTGAGAGAAACAGTACTAAATTTAAAATATTTTCTAATGAAAGTGAGAAGCAAGTGACATGAAGATAAAAAAGTTTAAAGGTTTTGGGGTTTTTTTTTTAAACATGAGATGATAAAATGCATTTTGGAGCAATAAAAACTCCTTGAGATGCTATTTTTGATACCCCTGATGCTACTCCTACATTTGTGGGAATCACAGTTTCCTCAAACACCAAAGATGCAATGTGTATCTCTCAGTTGTTTGCATATCCCTTTCTGTACCTCCTAAGAAATAGCAGTTTATAAAATGTAAGCAGCTAGGCACTTCCAGAATTATCTAATCTATTTTCCCGCACACTAAGGCTGCGTCTACACTAGTTAATTAAGCCTGCTTAAGTTGACTTAATTTACCCTGCGTCTACACTGCAGTTTCCTTAAGTCGAGTTAAGCAGCTTGTTTAAGTCAACTTAAGGAAAATAAAGTCGACTTAACACCACCTTCCTAATCAATCTAAGGCTTAAGTTCACTCCCTAGAGCAGCTGGAGCGCGGGTCTCGGGGACAAGGGAGCTGACTCTCCCTGGAGCAAACAGTGTGGACTCTCTAAGTCGATTTAGTAAGGGCCCCTTTAAGTCGACTTAGGAGTCCAGTGTGGACTCTCTAAGTCGACTTAATAAGGTCGACTTAAAGTCGACTTATTAAAGTCGACCTTTTTAAAGTTGACCTTAATTCCCTAGTGTAGACATAGGCTAAGGCAGGAGCAAAGATACCTAGAAAATCCCTGACAGATGTTTTTCTAAACTATTCTTAAAAAAGGCCAGTGACAGGCATTCCACAGTCTCCTTTTGTAACTTATTCCAGCGCTCTCTGTATATTTAGAAAGATTTTTTGAATCTAACCTTGATTAGTATATCTCTAGTAATCTATAAATATATTTGCATGTGTACCCTTTCACTACTTTTCCTCCCTTCATTGCAGATGGACAATGGCTGATCACCATCCTCTTTAGAACAGCCCCTTACATATTTGATGACTCTTATGAGGTCAGTGACCCTCTACATCTTCTTTTCTGAAGACTAAACATACCCAGGTTTTTTTACTTTTCCTCCTTGCTCTTTTTCTAATTATTTTTGTTTTGTCTGTGTTCTCCTATTTTATACACTTCTCTCTTAAAATATGGAGTCCAGAACTGGGCACAATATGCCAGCTAACATTTCATCCTGGCTGAGCAGAGCAGGACAATTACCTGCAGCTGCAGAGAAGCCCAGTGTTGAATCTCCCTATCATTGCCTCTGCTTTTCATTATTCAGTACTAACTTTTTACTCTTTTGTTTCTAGGTAATCAATATTGTGGTAGGGCACAGAAATCAACCAGGCTGCAGGATCATTCTACTGGATGCTGTAGAAATATTTAATAAACCCTTTCTGGCTGAACATTTTTTTTATTATTTGCATATTCCACAATAAAATAAACAGGGAGCAGCATTGCAAAGACTTGAGATGTGATGCTAGTGCAGTCCTTACCCATCTGGCCAAGAAGATCACATCATGGTGATGGTTCTTACGCTGTCTTCATGAGGATGCCCTGAAATTATTGTTGTGAATTTGGGTGTTCACAATATCTTGCTGTCAGGTCTTCTCCAAACCAAAGGTTTACCCAATTTACTCATGGAAACAAAGGAGCAGTGGTTTTTATTAGTGACTGCAGAAAACCCATATTTAGCAGCTCCCATGGGAGAGTTTTTTCACCGTGTTGTGTTTACTGACCTTCGCATGGCTTCCTAACCTTTGGGATCCAATCCCAAAGGAGTGGCAAGGAGAAGATGAAATAATACAAAGAACTAATTATACAGATTGGTCCTTTGTCTCTCTTTGTGGGTGTGTGGGATGGTTGTGTGTGTGAGAATGTGGTTAGAACTCCTTGAACAAACATTTAGTTTAAACCAGTGGTGAATTCAGTCACACTAGTGGACATTTTGCTGGAATCTTCAATTCAGGGCCGGAATCCAAAAGAAACCCAATAGGAAGTTGCGCCTGTCTTTTCAGGCTCCCCTCCCCGCATGGTCATGTCCACACACTTCTTCTTTCCCCGGCTTATTTGATTGACAGCCCATCACTGCTGCTCCTATTGGCTCTCTGGCTGATCAGAAAGCAGCCGGCAAGGGCCCCCTGTCAGGTTTTCTCCAAACCCAAGGTTTACCCAATCTGTTTGTGGACACAAAAGATTTTTTATGTTGTTGACTGTAGAATACCCCTATTCATCATCTCATATCGGGCTTTTACACCATGGTCTACTGACCTTTGGTATCCAATTCTGAAAGAATGTCAAAGCTCAAAAGCTGAAATAATGCAGAGAACTAATTATCCAAATGTGCCTCCCTCTATTTTGTGTAGGTGTGGTGGGAGGGGGAGTCTGATTAATATTCATTGCACAAAGATTTAGTTTAAAAAAGATGTGAACTCAACTACACTGGAGTAAAATAGACTGGAGTCTTCAGCTGAGGGCTAGTTTTGCATCTTAAGAGTAACTCAGAGGATAGATCAGTGACGATGAAAAAAGGAAAGAGTCACAAAATATTAGGAGCAGTAGGTGACTGGTTTGATGAGAAGTGCACAGAGGAGTCTTTTAATAAAGAAAGAAATGGAACTTCCACAGTTGTCTTTATTATATGTTTTAAACAGTCTTTCATTCTCTTTCAATGTAGCGTGTGAGGAAAAGGCAGGGTCCAGTGCTTTAGATGCTAGTCAGGCACCTTGATTAACTCTTGTCTCCTCTGGGCAAGTTACTAATAAATCCATAGTTTGTTCAAAGGGGTTGACTGATGTTGATTGGCAAAGTCAGGAAGCACTAAAGAGGCTGATATATTAGTGGGTGAATTATCAGCACTTGGTCTGAACTTTTAGATATTTAATAATGTATCAGAATGTGCATTTCTGCTGAAGTTTGAAACATCAGACAGTTGGGTTGATCTTCATGGAATTTCCATTTGAAGAGGAATAAGAGTGGATCGACATGTGATCATGTTGAAGCATGATATTTTAAGAAAACATTTTGAAATGAACTTTTTCTTTTATATCTTTTTAAAGTTGTGTTAACATTATATTACAACATAACATATATTCAAAAATTAAAATAGAAACAAAACATTTAGACTGATGATGTGAGCTGGCGCCTGCTAACCTGGGCGCCAGCTCCTTCCTCGGGCGCAGTCCGAGGGTGATCACCGCTCAGGTGTCTCTGGCTCGGGGAGTGTCCTTCATTTTAGTGGCACGAATACCCTAAAGTCGTTTGCCTTCCAGCCCTCAGGCAGGGCGAGGCAAATGTCCAGCTGGGGCAGATACCAATAGTCAGTAGCACCAGCCCCAGGCGGGGTGGGCAAACACACACAGTCAGTAGGCCCTGGCCCCTGGATGGGGTGGGCAAACACAATAAGTCAGTAGGCCCTGGCCCCCGGGCAGGGCGGGCACACACACAAACAGTCAGTAGGCTCCTTCTCTCCTCAGACACATGAAGGTGCCAATATGCCAGGTGATGGGGCAACCAGGAAGGAAGAAGGGGAACAAGGGGGGGGCACAGGCCCACCCGACTCCACTGCGCCCCAGCCCAGGGCCCTATCTAGGGGCAGAGTGATCTGCCTCTGGGGTCAGCGGGGCTCTGGCCAAAACACACTGAACACCATTCAATTGGGCCCTTGCCCACCGCCCCGGGCTACTTCCTTTTCCCCCTTGCTCCCAGATACCTGGCTCCACACAGCTCTGCTGGATCTGGAGGGTAAACGGCCCGAGGAATCCCAACGAGCCCCTTGTGATCTGTGGCAGAAGATCAGGGAATGTCTCCATCTCATCAGCAGAAGGCAGCTCCTCTAGGTCACCGGGCCCTCCCGTTGCTGGCGGTACCTCCTCCTCAACAGAGGGCAACTCTTCCAAGTCACACAGGTCCTCGGGTTCTGCAGAGTCATTCACTCCTTTCGGCTCCCCTGTTTCCCTCGGGAGGGAAGGACTCTCAGGGCTAGAGGTTTCTCCTGGATGTCCGACCCAGTCCACTGCTCCTGGAATTCCCTCCCAGTCCTTAGGGCCAGGCAGGCTAGGAGGGCCCCAGCCTTGCCTGGCTGACTGACTGCCTTGGGACAGGAGTGTCCTTCCCCTGGGGCCCTACTGAGCCTCCCGGCTGGCCTTTTATACCTCCCCGTCCTGCTTTAACTCCGCCCCTCTGCCTCCAGGGCCTTTGCCTTATAGTATCAGGGTCCAGCCAGGGAGGGCACCCAGACCCCTCCTCGGGTCCAGGTTCTGTGGGAGGCCACAGTTCCTTGTCACAGATGAAATAATAATTTGGGTAATTTTTCTTCAGAGAACTTTCACATTTTCAATTTATGCTACTCTTCAGAATGAAACTAAATTTAAAACCCACCAAATCATTTATGACATTAAATTTCTCTCCTACACTCAGCTCAAATTATTACATTTTCAGATGCAATTGGTATGGAGATCATGTAATTACCTCAGATATCTAATATCATTGACTGAAAGGATACATTCCAACATCAACCAAGACTATGGAATATGCCATTTGAATCTTATTCTCATTGACCCTCAGTTCCTAACTCAGAAAGTGTTTCAAGCTTTACAGAAGGAGAATTTTGACATTTCTGCTGTAATCTTTAATGTTTGGTGGATGCTTAGTTCATGCAAAATTGTAGTATAACTGTAAATGAGACAAAAGTGAAGAAATACATTACAAAATCAGAAAGAAAGAGACTGACAAATGCTGATGAATGTTTTATTTAATATGGGTGATAGCCACTTTGAAGAGGGCTCAGAAAAAAGGCATTTTCTCTACTTAAGTCCTACTATGATGTATTAAATGGCACTTCAGGGTCTCATATATCATGTCTTGGCCTACTATGCAAAGCCAAAGTTAGCCACAGTTAGACGACTTGTAATGCAGAGGCTCCGAATATATATTTCCCCTTCCCATGGGAAAAACACACGCAAACACAGAAAAGCCCATTTGTCTTTGTCTAAATTTTCAATTGAAAAGATTGTTTTTTTCAATGAGAATTCTAATAAAGGAAACTTTGGACAAAGAATATAATTATTTGCATTCATAATGATGCCTGGGGGGCACTGTGTCTCACACTCACTACTGATGCCATGGACACATTTGAACTTTTTCATTTTCAGATTGTTTTCAGTTTCCTAAAACTTCTTGTTTCTTTTCACAAATAAAATATTTAGCCAAAAAATTTCACTTCATTTTATTTGCTGCTGCAATCTGAATCACTTCTAAAATACAGGACTCCAAGAACAGGTCAGTCTTAGGAGTCCAGCATATGGAGCTGATTTAATCCTCAGCTTTTTGAGGAAAATGCTAAAAGGAAGAACTCAGATTCTGCCTATCTTGATGAGTCTAATAAAAACCATGCCTGTTTGTCTGGAAGTTTCAGGATACTATGTATAGACTGTCCTTGCTTCTCCACAGAAGCAGTAATGACACCCACAAGCTCTCTAACAATTTTGCAGTTTAATAGTCTACCGAAAGCACATCTGTTGTGAGCGTAACTCAAAAAGCCGTTTCCTGCCCACCACTCTCTTCAGAGAGTTCTTCACTTCCTTGTTCCTCAGGCTGTAGATCAGGGGGTTCAGCATGGGAATCATAAGGGTGTAAAACACAGACACTGTTTTATTCTGATCCTGTGAATAGCTTGAAGTAGGCTGTAAATAGGTCCAGAGTCCAGTGCCATAGAAAAGGGTGACAGCTGTCAAGTGGGAGGTGCAGGTAGAAAAGGCTTTGTGCCTGCTCTCAGCAGAGTGAATTCGCAGGATGGAAGAGAGGATGTACATGTAAGAACTCAGAATTATTAGCAGGGTGCCGAGGCCAAGAACTACAGCGTAGATGAAACTGACAGTTTCATAGAGGCATGTGTTTGAGCAGGAGAGCTTGAGGAGTGCGGGAATCTCACAAAAGAAATGATCAATGACATTGGAGTGGCAGAATGACAAAGTGCTTATGTATATTGTGTGTGCCATGGAGCTCAAGAAGGGTATGGCATATGCCCCAGCTGCCATCTTGACACAGAGTCTTGGAGACATGATGACCATATAGAGCAATGGCTTACAGATAGCGATGTAACGGTCATATGCCATCAAGCCCAGGAGGAAGCACTCAGTATTAACCAATGCAATAAAAAAATACATCTGCACAAAGCATCCAGAGAAAGAAATAGTTTTCCTCTCCACGTGGAAATTCTCCAGGCTTTTGAAAGTGATAGTAGAGGAATAGCAAAAATCTACCAGTGACAAGTGACTAAGGAAGAAATACATCGGGGTGTGAAGTCGGGAGTCCATCCTGATTAATGTGATCATGCCGAGGTTTCCCACTAGACTCATAATGTAGATCAATAAGAACATCAGAAAGAGGGGCATCTGCAGCTCTGGACTATCTGTGAATCCCAGGAGGATAAACTCTAATACTGTAGTCTGATTTTCCCCAGCCATCTTTTCTGCACTTATTTAGAAATGGATAGGCAACTGAATTGTCTGCGGGTTGTTTGTGATCCAGAAAGTGTTCTTATGGACTTGGGAGAGTTGTGGGGCACAGTGAAAATAAACACATTTCATTCATATTATGAATAAGCATTAATGGCCAACAGGAATTTCCTGCTTTCTCAGTGAAATGGGATAGCCAGTTCATAAGCAGATCTACTTGAATCTTCAATTGTATCTGAAGAAAGAAAATAAAGATTATTATCATAAGAATGAAGATTGTATGGTGATTACATTTAGAATATCTATGCTTGCCATCCATAAATCACAATGCACTTTAGAATAAGAGGGTAAATAATAGATGCAGTCTACAGCTTTAAATACATTTTAAAATCCTTTTTGTTTTAGTCATTTTGAAAATTAACCTTTTTCATTTCATTCATATTTTTATCTTGTTTTTTATTTCATTTTCAGAATAACTAATTAAAATAACCTTTGTAATGTTGAAAAGCTTTCTCTTAGAAATCTTTTAGCATTGAAAAGCTTCCAACTTATGACCTTCCAGAACTGAAAATTCAAGTGCTCCTTAAACATAAAATAAGCCTTCATAGAGACACCAAATTTTACTTTTTTCTATGTTGTACATCAACTAGCACACTGAGATTCATCCATGAATAGGTCTCATAGAAATTACTACAATATAATTAAGCATAATAATAATAGGATAAGGTAGAACAATTAATGATTTGCAGAGAGGCAGAAACTGAGAGGAAATAATATGCCATTGTTATTCAGAGAAAGCCAAAGCTCAACTGGTGGGGGAGACAGACTGAGACATAAAAGTGAACCACAGAATGACCTTGAAGAAGCAAAAGGCTGAAAATTAAAAATAAAATAAAAAGTAGAAATGCAAAATAAAAAATGTGAAATTAGTAACATAATTGTCAGGGTATAAACTTGGATGTGTAAGAAGTCCTATTTTAAGAAAGAAAGGGCTATAGTTCTCTGAAAAAGATTTTCATTTACAATATTTTGACCAACTCTGTAAAATAACACTAGAACATTTTATGATTGGAGCAAGTCAGCACAGATGCATGATTATGGACAGTTCATTTCATGTAAGTCAGTTACAAAGCTGGGAATCAGCTCATCTTTCCACCATGTACAGAAGACAACCCTACCCCTGCTTCATTCATCTCTTCCGACCTCTGCATCATTCATACATTTTATTCACTTATGCTTGAGGTTGTCTATGATATTATTTCCTAGCCTTCCCAAGATTACCAGCTACCAACCCTTCCCAGGCACTCGCCACAGAATGAAATAGAGGACTAAACAGCAGCCCTGTTGGGGAATACAGCCCACCCTAGTGGATAGTACTTTCAACTGCAGTGGATGCAAGCGCTGAAAAAAAGGGAGAGAAAGATTGATTGGCTTCCTTTTATCTGTGACAGATAGTGTTTATTGCAGTCTATGATGTAGATGATCAGTGCCGGGTTAACCAGTCTGGAGGTCCTGGGCTGCCCCTCACCACAGGCTTCCTCAGCCTGGGGTCACAGCCACCCAGCATGGGTGGGCCATTGCTGGGGGGGAGAAGGTCATGGGGCCAGAGGGCACTCCCACCTTGGCCTGACTCCAGCTGGCCTGCCCCTGTGGGCAGGGGACAGCCTTGCCCCGCCCACAGAAACAGACTGGCTGGCCCAGGGGCAAGGTCGGATGCGATACCCCAGGTAAGGAGGCTCAGGCCCTCCCACTCCACTGAGCCCCAGCCCAGGGACCTATCAGTGCCAGGGGAATGGCACCAAGTCAGTGGGGGTCCAGTCCAAAACACACTGGCTTGGAACTTACACCACCCCAAAACTTTCGATGTGGTGGTCGGCATAAATGAAAAGGTTGGGGACTGCTGCTTTAGTCTTTTCCCCCACACAATAAGGCAGGACAATCCTGCCACAAATACATAGGACAATCCCTGACAGGTATTTGTCTCACCTATTCTTAAATGTGGCCAGTAAAGAGCATTGCACAGTCTCCCTTTGTAGCTTATTCCAGTGCGATCTTTGTAATGAAAACTTTTGTGTTTCCTTCCCCTCACTTGCAAAGATCAAACAAGTACTTCTTGTCCTCACTTCATTGCAGATGCAGAACGGTTGATCACCTTCCTCTTTACAATTTCTAACATACCTAAAGACTTGTTATCAGGTCAGTCTCTCCTCTTCCCTCATCTTCTTCTCTAAAGATTAAATATTATCTGATTTTTTAAAACCTTTCTTCATAGATCCATATTCATTCTTTTATTTTAAGAATCATTTTTGTTTTGTATGGAGTCTCTCCAATTTGCCCATATCACCCCTAAAATATGGTTCCTAAAATTAAACACAATACTCCAGCTGTCACCTCAGCCAGGCTGAGTATAGCAGGACAATTAATTCCAGTTGCAAAGAAGCCCACCATTGAATCTCCCTGTTACTGTACCTGCGTTTTACTATTAAGTGATAACGTTTTACTATTTTAGAATCATAGAAACTGGAAGGGACCATTAGAGGTCATCGAGTCCAGTCCCCTGCACTCATGGCAGGACCAAGTACCCTCTTAAACCATCCCTGACAGGTGTGTGTCTAACCTGCTCTTAAAAACTTCCAATGATGGAGATTCCACAACCTGCCTGCTTAAGTCGACTTAATTTACTCCGCATCTACACTACAATTTCCTTAAGTCAACTTAAGCTGCTGCTTAAGTCGACTTAAGGAAATTTTAAGTCGATTTTATAAAATCTAGTTTAAAGTCAACTTGACTGGCTTTATTAAGTCGTCTTAGCCACTGTAGATGTGGATTAACCCTAAGTTGACTTTAAGTCGACTTAAAGGGCCCCCAGACTCCCCCACTGATCTCTCTGCCAGGGTGGCTGGCATAGCCAGAGCCTGGTGTGCCCACTCACAGGGCAGGAAACAACCCTGCCCATCCTGCTCCTGTAGCCTGCCCCTGTCCCTGTCTTGCTCAGCCCCCATTGTACCCTAGTACAATGGGGCAAATGCTGAGCCCCCTGGCACTTTAAAAGGGGTGCCCTCTTTCCAACCATGGACCACTCCCAGGTCCACCTAGCCCCTAGAAGTCGATTTAGGCATCCAGTGTGGAGACACTAATTCGATTTGGCAAGGTCTACTTTAAGTCGACCTAATTTTAGAGTGTGGACATGCTAAGTCGACTTATTTGGCCAAGTGTAGACATAGCCCTACAGACTAAACAAACCCAGCTCTTTCAATCTTCCCTCATAAGTCAAGTGTTGCAGACCTTTAATCATTTGTGTTGCTCTTCTCTGGACTTTCTCCAGTTTGTCCATATCTTTCCTGAAATGAGGCACCCAGAACTGAACACAATACTCCAGTTGTGGCCTAATCAGGGAGGAGTAGAGCAGAATTACTTCTTGTGTCTTACTTACAATATTCCTGTTAATACATCCCAGAATGGTGTTTGCTTTTATTGCAACAATGTTACACTGTTGACCCATATTTAGCTTGTGGTCCACCATGACACCCAGATCCCTTTCCACAATACTCCTTCCTAGGCAGTCATTGCCAATTTTGTATGTGTGCAGTGGATTGTTCTTTCCTAAGTGGAGTACTTTGCACTTGTCCTTACTGAATTTCACTCTATTAACCTCAGACCATTTCACCAGTTTGTCCAAAACATTATGAATTATGATCCTATCCTCCAAAGCACTTGCAACTCCTCCCAGCTTGGTATCATCTGCAAACTTTATAAGTGTACTCTTTATGCCATCATCTAAATCATTGATGAAAATATTGAATGTAACTGGATCCCAAACTGATCCCTGCAGTACCCCGCTCATTATGCCCTTCCAGCATGAGTGTGAACTGTTGACAGCTACTCTCTGGGAGTGATTATCCAACCAGTTTTGCACCCATCTTATAGTAGCTCCATCCATGTTGTACTTCTGTAGTTTGTTAATGAGAAGGTGATGCGAGACTGTAACAAAAGCCTTATTAAAGTCTAGATATATCACATCTATAGTTTCCCCTCTATCCACAAGGCTTGTTACTCCATCATAGAAAGCCAACAGGTTGGTTCGACATGATTTGTTCTTGACAAATCCGTGCTGACTATCACTTAACACCTTATTATCTTCCAGATGTTTGCTAATTGATTCCTTAATTATTTGCTCCATTATTTTTCCTGGTACAGAGGTTAAACTGACTGGTCTGTAATTCCCAGGGTTGTCCTTATTTCCCTTTTAATAGATGGGCACTATGTTTGCCCTTTTCCAGTTCGCTGGGACCTCTCCTTTCTTCCATGATTTTTCAAAGATAATAGCCAATGGCTCAGATATCTCCTGAGTCAGCTCCTTGAGTATTCTAGGGTACATATCATCAGGCCCTGGTGACTTGAAGACATCTAACTTCTTTAAGTAATTTTTAACTTGTTCTTTCCTTATTTTAGATTCTGATCCCATCCCGTTTTTACTGCCTTCCTCTGCATCTGGCATCCCATTACCACCAACCTTCTTGGTGAAGAGCAAAACAAAGATATCATTTAGTTTCCCCACCATTTCCACATTTTCCATTATTGTTTTTCCCTCTTTACTGAAAAATGGTCCTACGCTGTCCTTGGTCTTCCTCTTGTTTCTAATGTATTTTTTAAAAATGTTTTTTGTTACCCCTTATTCTGTTACTATGTAACCAATATTGCAATAGGGCATAGAAATCAAGTAGATCGAAGTATCATTGTACTGGATGCTGGACTAACATATAATAAAGAAAATACTCTGTCCCAAAGAGATTATAGTTTGTGTATTCCATAATAAAATGAATGGGGTGAGGGACTCACTGCAAAGGCTGGAGAAAACCATCTCTGTATGTTATGCTATTTCAGTACTTACCGGTTTGGCTGGGAGAAGATCACATCATAGAGGAGCTGCCTATAGTGTCTTCATGAGGATACCAGGAAGGTTACACTGTGAATGTGGATGTCACAATGCCATGCTGCCAGGTCTTTCCCAAAGCCAAGATTCACCAAATCTACTTGTGGAAACAAAAGAGCATATTTTATTTTATACTGTAGAATACTCCTATTCAGCAGCTCACAAAGGAGTATTTACACCATGCATAGTTTACTGGCCTTTGGGATCCAATCCCAAAAGAATATTGAAGCTCAAAAGATGCAATAATGCAGACAACTAATTATTCAAATTGGTCTCCTTTTTCTTTCTCACTTTCTGGGTGCATCTACACTTACAAGTTAGGTCGACTTAAGGAGGCTTAAGTTGACCTCACTTACTCTACGTCCACACTGGGATTTCCTTAAATTGACTTAAGCTGTTCCTTAAGTTGGCTTAAGGAAAAGTTAAGTCGACTTCTTAATACCTCGATTTACACCAACTTACTGCTTATAGCAGCATTATGAATCAAAATATTTCAGTTGTTGGCCTAATGTTTTCATTATTAAAATTCTCATTAAAAATCTTTTCTGTGAAAAATTTAGGCGAAGACAACTGGGATTTTTTGTAATCTAATTATGTATATGTAATCTTATTATGGCTACATTTTTCTTTGCGTAGTGGGCAGACAAGATATTTGACCCACTTAAGTGCCAGTTAATCCATCAAAGTAGGATTTAAGTAGTAAATATGCCTTGTTCTGAGCCTCTTTGCAAAGGAGTGGCTATCACCCATATTAATTAAAAAAATTCAACAACATTTGTCAACTTCTTTCTTTCTTTCTTTCTTTCTTTCTTTCTTTCTTTCTGAGTTTGTAATGCATTTCATCAATTTTGTTTCATTAATAGTTATATTATAATTTTGCATTAACTAAATATCCACCAAGCATTAAAGCATACAGTATATGTGTCAAACATCCTTCTGTGAAGGCTGAAATACCTGATAATGAGAATAACATTCTGCAGTCTTGGCTGATGTCAAAATGTGCCTCTTCAGCCGATGATGTTAAATATCCAAGATGATTCCTATTATCAAAGTATCTGAAAATCTCACAATTCCAGCTGTGTGGAAGACAGAAATTCCATGTCACAAAGGATTTGGGGGTTTAAAAGTTTGGCTTAATTCTAAACTGAAGCATAAATTGAAAGTCAAAATTCTCTGAAGAAAAATGACCCCAAATTGCATTTTTGAACGTGTATTATATGGTAATATAATATTATATCATATCACAATTTTTAAAAATCACTGCAGAAAGTCATTTCAAATAGTTTCATTCTGAAAAGGTCAAAATGTCATGTTTCAAGATTAACACTCCTATTCACAGCCTTATTTTTCTTCTGAAAGAAAATTCCACGAAAATTGACCTGGTTTTGTGAAGTTTCAATTTGAATTGAACTGCCCATTCTGAGAGACTATTGAAATATCTGAAAGAGTCCCAAATTTCAGAAAGTTCAGAGCAAGTGGTGATAATTCATCCTCTAGAAGAGGGGTGGCCAAACTTAACTTACCCTCCCAGCTGCATACAACAATCTTCAGAACTTCAAGAGCCAGGACACACCTTCCTGGGCTTGGGACTTCAGCCTTCTAATGGGCTGGTGGAGATAGGGGCTTCAGTCTTGCTTCTGCTGAAGCCTTGAGCCCTGGAAGGCATGCCCGATGGGGTTGAAGCCCTGAGACCACCTTCCCCTGGTCAGAAGTCCTTAGTCCCATCACCCTGCTACAGGACAGAAGCCCTGAGCTCCGTCCCCCTACATCCATTCTCATAGGTGGAGAATGAGTTGTAGTTAGGAGGTGCTCTGTGAGCCGCACTTTGACTGTAAAAGACCTACACAGTTTGGTCACTCCTGCTCTAACTATCAGGCCTCTTTAATGCTTTTATAACTCTGTCAAGGAATATGTGTCTATTCCAGGAGAAGACAAGGTTCTGTGGTATGCAACGTGCAGGGGATCATATTAGATGATTATGAAGGGATGCTGTCTGGCATATGAGTGATCATTTTTAATATTACTGATTCCAATATTACAGAATTGCAATAAATATTGTATAGACTATACCATACAAGGTACCAATGGAAAAGTCACGATTCATTAAAAGAAGCACATTTATATATGTACATATATATTATGTATTGAAGTGATAAATATATATGGTATATTTATATTTCAAACTTCTGCTGTGTTTCTGGATGACACCCCCCAGACAGGATGGCAGCAGTACTAAGCCTGCTTAATGGCCCATCAAGGGAACCGACAGCTATAAAGAATCCAGTGAAAAAATCCAGGGGCTATACCTTATGAGTCACCAGGACATGGAAGAGCATGACTATGGACAGGGGACTCTAAGGCTATGTCTACAATACAGAGTTCTGCCAGCAAAGGCTATGCAGGCAAGCAGTCACCACTATAATTATAGTGATGGGTAGTGTACACATAACCATTCTTTTGTTTCTTGGAGTGTATCCTCACTAGGACTACTTCCACTGACAAAAGAGGAAGTGTGGGGGAGCTAAGAGGTCAACCCACTGGCTCCCTGCTGCCCCCCACCCTTGCTGGGGACCTTGGCACTATGCCTGCTGCAGGTACTGCAGTTCCTGGGTCCCAGTGGGAGCTCAGCTTCATCCTCTGGGCTTCCCAGTCTCTGGCGGTGGGGGGTTGAAGTGGCAGCATGAGGTGGGGGAGGGGCCTGAAGACTCTTGTGCTCTTACATCCCTAGCGGTAGGAGGCTGTAGCCACCAAGGGTCTCCTGTCCAGCTGAAGAGCTGCTGCTGGGTGACCCCCTTCATCAATTTCAGTGCTCTAACACTGCTCTAGTAGAGCAGAGAAATTGACAAGTATGACAGTTACCCTGATATAATGAGGCAGAGTGTCCACAGTGAAACTCTGCCATGTTAACTTTGCTGACAAAAGCCCCATGCCACTCATTTTGGTGGTGTTATTTTGTTGGCAAATCAGGGCAATTTTGTCGGCAAAGAGGGGAGTGTAGTGTGTATGCTAGGACTATTTTGCCAACAAAAGCTGAGTTTTGTTAAAAAAACTTCCTAGTATGGATGAGACCTAAGGCTCTTCCAGGTCATGTGCTGTGTATGTGTTTGGGATAAGCTACAAGACAAAGGGAGATTGGGCACCTGCCTTTTATATCCCTCTTGTCTTCATTCCTGCTTCCTACCTCTGGATCTATCATTGTACAACTGAAGCTGTGAGACAAAAAACTGAGACACAACCAGGTACTGGATGTACACCAGAGGAACTGTACAAGCCTGTAAATTACACAAAGCTGCTGAAAATGTGATATATGTGGACTTTGAAATCATTTGGATGTAACTGATTGATTTGACCATTTAACATTTCTTGTTTATTTCTTTCCTTTTATAATGAACCTTTAGTTTTAATAATTAAAGGACTGGGTGGCCACGGGATATTTTGGGTAAAATCCAGACTTATATTGATCTGGTGGTGTGGCTGACCCTTGGGGGATCAGGAGAACATTTTGGTAAATGGAATAGAGTTTAAATAACTCATCTCTTTATTGGGCCGTGTTGCTGATCAGGATCCAGAGATTGAAATGCATTAAAG
Organism: Pelusios castaneus; assembly: GCA_007922175.1. NCBI lineage: Eukaryota > Metazoa > Chordata > Testudines > Pelomedusidae > Pelusios > Pelusios castaneus. The sequence goes on from ML685957.1 coordinate 297,310, forward strand.
GAGACTGTGTATTTTTTGTTGTAGCTTCTTGATAACCAGTGGGGGAAGTCAAGAGCCCTGTTTATGACGGGTGAGGGAATCTAATTTTGGTGTTACTCACCAGTTCTGGGAGAATCTGCTCTCCTTTTGCAGCATGGCCAGACCTTGGGATTTTCAAGTGGGCTACCCTAGTCACGATGGGTCAGATATGTTGATCCATTCTGGCCTTGAAGTCTATGAGTCTGAATGAAATGAAAATATAGAAAACTCAAAACTCATAGAGGGAAATATGTTCTCACATAAGTGTAAAAAAAACAGCAAAACACACTGCCATAGGGAGTCACTGAAGTCAAGGAATTAGCAAGATACAAATAGAGAGTTGACATTTTTATTGAAAACAACCATATATCCATAGAAAATGTATATAGATCCAGGGCTATAATGTGTGCTAACATGTTTTTTGGAAGGGATATTGAATCTGGTACATCAGGATTTAAGCCAATCTCCAAGGCCTAATCTACACGGTCTGCAAAATTTGGAGATAGTTGACTACCTAACTTCTACATAGCATAGTGTGCCCACTACACTGCACCAACAGGAAATGCCCTCCTGTCAACTCTGTATTGGTCTTTTTGCAGCAGTGGATTAACACTGTTGACTTTTGGATCAATTGAGAAGGTCTCCATTGCTGTTCAGTCGACCCCACAAAATTAATTTGGAGTACTATAGATCATGATGAGCCTAATGTGAGGGATAGATTAACCCACCTCTGCCTATTGTAGGGTTGTTTCACTTACACCTCCCACTGAATCAGCTGGTGCTGGACACTGTCAGAGACAGGTTTGGACTTCCAGTGTCATCCTGTCTGGCCATTCTTATGTTGTGTCCTATGATGGGTGATGAACATGAACCACTGGTAAGAGGACAGATACCATCATCACATTTTACGTGGACCACCAAACAGCCAGAAGTGGGAGGGCACCATGTCTAACTAATATGCTAGAGAAATAAGGGAGCCACAGTCAGTCACTCCCTGATGTTGTTGCTGCCTAAAGTCTAATGAAATAAATGAATGAAACTTTCCTATCTCTCACATCCAGGAAAACACGTTCACTCACAGTTACGTCCTGGTCCAAAGTTCATTCAAGTTAATAGAAAGACTCTCACTGACTTCACAATTTTTGGATCACTCCATCGTTGTGTGATCCCTAGTTAGTCTCTTTATTGCAAAATATCTGAAATCACAGGTATTTGAAATTAAATTAATAGGCAATATTTATGGCCCCAAAGGGAAGCTGTGGAATCTTGATATTCTTCAAGGATCAGATCCCAAAGGTCAATGAACTCAATACAAGATAAACAAGCTCTTGAATAGTTTAAAGCAAGTAACATAGAAATAGCTCATTTGTATCCACAAACAGATTGGATGAGGCTGGAGCTGGAAAAAGATCCAAAAGCTATACGGTCTGAGTACCCAGACCTGAGTGCAGGCTCCATGTTACCATGAGTATGATACAAAATAGGGACTCTCTGTAGACAACATCTCTACCAAATGATCTCCTTGACCAAACCGGTAAGAACTGCACTATTCTCTCAGACAGATGTCATTTGCTACAGTTGTTAGAATGCTGTGTCACATATATTTTATTATGAAAATAGTTTAAATAACTCTCTGAGGTGTGGGGACTGTTCTATAATAAATATTGGAGCTCAGAGAGTTTCTTCAGACTACTAGGTTATTCACCAAAAATGTAGTTTACTTGACTCAAAACTACTTGTGAATTTGACAGATGGTTTTGGTTTTGACTATTTTATTTTATTCAGGATCTAGGGACCATTGATAAAATGGGGGCAGGGGGAAAGGAAGTGAAGAGTGCCCTACCTCCTTCATAACCTTTAATGCAGTGGTTAGGACACCCTGCTGGAATGTAGGAGACCTAGGTTAAATTCCTCACCTTGATGGGGAGCAAACACGTACACTTAGGATTTTCATATTGCAGGAGAGTTCCATAATCTCTGGGCTATAGAGTAGGCAGGGGTTGTAGGTCCTAGCCAACATCCAGTTGAAGCTTTTCCATGTTACATAAAATACTTGTATAATCACAGGGACACAGAAAAGGCAATGCAGAGAGAATGACTTTATACCCTGGTGTTAGAGCACTCATTTGAAATGTAGGAAACCCAAATCCAATTTCCTATGTTATAGTTTATTTAATTAGTTATTTGAAGTGAAACAGCTTCAACCAAAGAGCCTGGGAAAGCTAAACTACAAAATACCTTATTGTCCCATGAATAGGGTGTTCTCCTAAAAAGCAGGAGACCCAAGTTCATAACCAGAGGGTAGCCGTGTTAGTCTGTGCACAGCAAAAACAACGAGAGTCCTGTGGCACCTTAAGCTATGTCTACACTTGCTCTTTTAAGTCAACTTAGTGTGTCTACACTTAAAATTAAAGTCGACTTAAAGGGGAACTTACAAAGTCAACCTAGAGCGTCCACACTGGATGCTCTAGGTTGACTTTGTGGGGTTAGGGGGACCTTGGGCAGGTCCATGGTGGCAGGGGGGGCACCCCTTGTGTGCAATGGGGCAAAGGGAGACAGGGACCCTGGCAAGGCAGAGCCCTGTGTGTGATGCTGTCTGGATTTAGGGAAGCATTTATGATATTATTTTCAATGGATATCTCCTAAATGCTATAATCCATAGGAGCTATGTCTTGTTAGGTATCAATCGAAAGGTTGTAGTTTGCTGGGAATGATTATATAGTTTATGTCTAGGAATTCTATTTCAATTAGAAGTTAGGATGGGTTGGAGCCCACGAAAGCTTATGCTCGAAGAAATTTGTTAGTCTTTAAGGTGCCACAAGTTCATATCCCTTTGCCATATCAAGAACATCTGCTCTTTTGTGAATCTAGCCTTGTAAAGACACTGGAAGAAAAGACATTTCAGGGTCAATCAATGTCTTTAACTTGACTCAAGAGTGACTTTTTTGATTTGCAAATATTTTTGGGACTTTTCAGATTCAGTTCAACTGGAACAGAATATTTGTTCCCCAATTTTTGGAATTGCCAGTGAACCAGAAAACCAAAATCAGAAACTACACAACATTTATTTGCTTAGATTTATATTGGATTTCTATCTAGATAACAACCATTTATCTATAAACACTCAGATGGATTCAAAATTATAATAAATTCTAACAATTGGAAGACATATTAATCCTCATGCTTCATGGCTTCTGCCAGTTCCTATCTATGAGAAGTCACAATGCAACCCAACATGAGGGACAGATTTATTCTGCATCTTCTTCCTGTGGAGTTTTTACACATTCCCTTGAAGCTGGTAGCATTGGCCACTGTCTGTGACAGGATACTGGGCTAGATGACCGTTGGATCTGATACAGTCTGTCTAATTCCTATGTTATGCTGAATTTCGGTGATGAGAATCTGAGCCACAGATAAATGGGCAGAGGTTATCAGTATTTCACATGGGCAACCGCACCATCAGAAGTTTTTAGAATACACAACCAACAGTTTAATTTCCGTAAGAGAGAGATGCAGATTAGCCACTCCTCGATGCAGTTGCTTCATGTCTGTTGAAATAAACTGAAACTTTCTAATCACTCATTGCCTTAAAAAAAAATGTTCACTTGTGCTTGCTACTTGAGTCCAAGTGAAATCTCAAGTCAATGGAAAGAAAGAATCTCATTGATTTCTGTGGCTATGTGTACACTTACAAAAGTAACTTAATTCGAACTAGCATGGCCCCACTAGAATGCTAGTTTGAACTGGCACTTGCTTAGTTTGAATTAATCAGTTGCATTAAGGTCAATGTGCCGGTTAGTTTGAACTAAGCAGTTAGTTCGAACTAATATGGCCACATTGACTTAATTTGAACTAACTAGTTCGAATTAAGCATTAGTTCAAAGTAAAATGAGGTTTTACTAATTCAAACTAACTTTTCCTTAATTCAAATTAAGGAACTGCTTAAGTCAAATTAAGGAAACTCAAGTGTAGACGCAGAGTAAATTATGTCGACTTAAGCCTGCTTAAATTGACTTAATTTACAAATGTAGATGCACCCTGTAAGCTTTGGACCAGGCCATTACTGAATGATTTCCACTTAGAACACAAAATCCAGAGTAGCCGAAATTGTAATTGTTAGACACCGGCAGGGATACAAACACTGGCACTCACTGCCATTACCCTGCTTTTAAAAATACATTGGGGAAGTCTGATTTTCACACAGCCATCTAGCAGAATAGTATGTGAATAGCATAGGTAGTGTCCAAAATAGGGTCTCAGAGTTAATTTGTTCCAAAATACATTTTCTCTTTTTGCCCTCTAATTATTTAAATGTCTTCTTTCCATTAATAGAAAATAGGTAGGGTTTGTTGCAAGAAGCAGGGACTGGAATCTTGAGGAATGATACAGGTTCAGGAGATGTAACATATAGGGATGGTCCTTTGGTATGACTGAGGAACGAGGGAGACCTTGGTCAGGGATGGAAGTAAGGATGGGTTGATGGCTCAGGGAATAACCTCAGGAGATGACACAGTCTTGGTGAGAAGTTTTGGGAAGAGGACGGTGTGTTTAGATTTATCTAAGGGAAGCAGGACAGAATGAAAAGAATTTAGTGGAAGCAGAAATACCAAAAGGAAGAAGAAAAAGATTTAGACCATAGGATGTGGAAGGGAAATGTAGGAAGGATTTAAACTTTTGGAAGTCATAGCAGTGCAAAGGTCTTTGTGTCCTCCCGCCCAGCTCAAAGAAACACTTGGATAACAAAGTGACTCCACTTGTGCAGTCAAATTAATGTGATCAATCCCTTCACCACATTTAATCCTTTCTATAGTTAGGGTCTGATATCTGGAATTCACTGTGTGACTAGTTACCATTTCTGTTTCGTGGAGTAGACAAGCAATCACTGATGAACTCTGCTTTTATGAGCCTGAAATAAACTTCATTGCTTGGATAAAAATTACTTGTATTGTAGTCCACAACTCTGAATTTCTTCCCACATTGGTATGAACAAGAATTTTTTCTCCAAAAAAATGTTTCTGAAATGAGAACATAAAAAGATAAGTGTTACTTTTGTCTCCTACTCTTACAGCAGACTTGTCCATCTGCTGATATGGCCACAAATAAAGACCTCATTTTTTGAGATTTTTGACTGGCTCATAGTTCCTCTTTTAATTTAGGGCTTTGAGAATTATGTATGTCAAACAGTGTTACATAAATTCTAAGTTCTATTAGAGCCCTGAAAGCTTTCTTGTGCTTTTATAATTTTTACTTTATTTATTATATTTTTGTAGAATGGGGAAGGTCTACCTACACATGCCTGTCAAGTGGCCATTCAACTTCTTTAGAACACCTGGCAAATTCCCTTTCTTTATATAGCCTTATGTATAGCATGGATAAGTGGAGGCCTAGCACCATCTTCTGTATCTGGATTAAATTTCCATGAGGATCCATTGTGGATCAGCGACAATACCTGCAGGAATTATTTCCTACAACTTACTTCATTTCTATACAAATGCAGGGGAAATGTCTCTTAAGAATCACACCATGGTGTCTGAGTTCATGCTTTCAGGATTTATGAACTGTCCAAATCTGCAAGTCCCCCTTTTTGTGGTGTTCTTGGTGATCTATGTAATCACAGCGGTGGGCAATCTCGGGATGATTGTGTTAATCAGGATTGATCCCCAGCTTCACACCCCCATGTATTTCTTTCTCAGTAACCTGTCCTTCATAGACTTCTGCTATTCCTCATCAGTCACTCCAAAAACTTTGGAAAACTTCCTCTCACTGAGGAAAGCCATTTCCTTCACGGAATGCTTTGTGCAAATGTATGTCTTTATTGCTATGGCAACTACTGAATGCATTCTCTTTGCATTAATGGCATATGACCGTTATGTGGCCATCTGTAACCCCTTGCTCTATGCAACCATTATGACTCAGAAGTTCTGTCTCAAGATGGTAGCCGGGGCATACACAGTGGGTTTCTTGAATTCCATGATACACACCATATTCACAAGTACTTTATCCTTCTGCCACTCCAATGTCATCGATCATTTCTTCTGTGAAAGCCTCCCACTCCTCAAACTCTCCTGCTCCAACACCCAGATTAATGAAAATATAATTTTCATTTGTGCTGGATTGAACATGGTGGGAACCTTGCTGATAATCCTGAGCTCTTACGCTTACATCCTCTCTACCATCCTGAGGATACGCTCTGCCGAGGGCAGGCACAAAGCCTTCTCCACCTGCGCTTCCCATCTGATGGCTGTCGTCATGTTCTATGGCACAATGATCTTTATCTATTTACGACCTAGCTCCAGCTACTCAAATGATCAAGACCAGGTGGCCTCAGTGTTCTATACAGTGGTGATTCCCATGTTGAACCCCCTAATCTACAGTCTGAGGAACAAGGAGGTGAAGGATGCCCTGAAGAGAATGACTGGGTGGAAAATGTTCTCTTAGGCTATGTCTACACTAGAAAAGTTAAGTCAACTTTTGTTAAGTCAACTATAATAAGGTCAACTTTAAGTCGAATTAATCGACCTTATTAAGTTGACTTAACAAGTGGCAACACTTTAAGTCGACTTAGTCCAGTTTGTTAATTCTACCTAACTGCCCTTAGGTTGACTTTAAAAAGTGGACTTATGCATCCACACTGGGCTTAGGTTGACCTAAAGAAGGATTAGGCTGACCTAAGGAGGCTTAAGTCGACCTAATGAGTGGTAATTATTAAGTCGACTTAAGGAATTTCTTAAGTTGACTTAAATTGCCAATGTAGACATAGCCTTAGTTACTGTTAATGTATCTTTGATGGACTATTTGGTCCAACGTCAGGATCACAATGCCCAATCTGGGCTTTAGGTTGTCACTTGTAGATGCTCCCTGGCAGTGGAGGTATGGGGTTTAGGATTATCTTCTGTACTAGACTCCTGGCCTCTATCAAACTCCATCTAAAGGTTGGAGGATCAGTGTGGTAGCGGGTCCGCAAGTTCTACACCTCCCATAGGGGATGGGAGGAACCCATGCTGCTATCTGAACTTCTTGAAAAGGATATGCAATCCCTGCACAACCTTGAACAACCCCTGAACCATGATGCTCCCATCCCACCCCCATATAAGTATGGCCAACATTCTTTGTTCCTTGATATATATAATTTAAATATATTAAAATGCACATTGTTTGTTTTCCAGTTTACCAAGCAATTCAGATAACTCTGTATCAGTGATCTATCCTCTTCATTATTTACCATTCCCCCAGTTTGTGTGCCATCAGCAAACTTAATGAGTGATGATTTATGCTTTCTTCCAGGTCCCTGATAAGTTTTAAATAGTATACAGTTAAGAATCATTTTTTTCAAGACCCCAGCAGAAACACATTTGCTTGATTATGATTTCCCCATATAGAATTACTTTACAATCTATTAGCCAGGTGTCACAGGCTGCTCCTCAGATCCAGTCCTGTGTGCCACTATGACCCCACAGATCCCCACTCCTGAACCCTAATTTACCATGTCTTACCAGGTGACTACCCACTCCTGAGTCAGTCTACACCAGCCTCCTGTGTGTAATCAGTCCCAGGCAGTGGGTGTGTACTCACTAGCACCTATGCGAGCACCCTCAATCCCCAGAAACCACACTGGGAACCCCTGAGCCTACCCCCAATGTTCATAGACACACGTTCGTCCATTTAACACTGAAATGGATCTTGCCCAGCCACTCTGATTCACACCTTCTAACATTTACACAGCTTTAGATAAAACAAACACTATTTTATTGATTAGGATATGATCTTAAGTGAGTATATAACAAATCAATGCTATCACAATCATTTACTAAAGCAGTCAGAAGTAACCACAAGTAAATAAAAGATATAACACAGATACTACCCTATAACACTATTAGAAATCTGCTCCTTTCACTACTCAAGTCCAGCTGAGATGGTTTGCAGCCATCTCTTCCTATTTTAGGCAGGAAACATTCCTTTTCGTAGATATTTCAAGATTGAGTGCCTCTGGCCAAAAACCTCAAGCCGTTCAAAGTGCCTCTCTTTGTCTCCAAAACCCTCTCAGTACCACTTCTTCCTGGGCTGTGGTGATTTTCTTACATCTACATGAGACAGGGAGGGCAATTCACATTGGCTTTGTCACATAACTCTCTAGCTTTTGTGCTGGTCATATACTGCTGGAAGAGAGTTCTGTTTGATCCACTTCACACCTACATGATGCTTCAGGAAATATGATACCACAGAAATCATGTAGAATATGTTATGAGCATTCATAAAGGAACTTTGCGTGGCATAATTGGCATCAAATCATACAATCACAGTGCAAAGGTGAACAGAAAAATCATCTAGATCATAGCCCAGGAGTGCACGGATGTGCATCCCGTGACACCAGGTTTTAATCCATTTAATGTGTACCATGTTCATTTTTGAATGATCTAGCTTTTAATCAAAAGGTTTTGAGGTACCAAGTCAAATGCCTTATAGTTGTCTATGTGTATTATATCAACACTATTACCTTTATCAACCAAACTTGTAACCTCATAAAAAAAGACATTGTTAGTTTGATAATATCATTTTCCATAAACCCATGTTGCTTGCCATTAATTATATAACCTTTCTTTTATTATTCATAACTTGAGCGCATATGAGCTTTATCATTGTCTTGTATGAAAACAATGTCAAGAGCGATAGGCTTATCGTTACCTGGGGTATCACATCCATGTTTTTAATATATTGGCACAACTTTAGCTTTCTTGAGGTCTCCTGGAATTTTCCCATTTACCAAGACTTATTGATAATCAACATTAATGGTCCCACAATGTCTAAAGTCAGCTCTAAAAACTGTTATGTTCAAGTTATCTGGACCCACCGATTTAAAATGTATTATCTTTATTAGCTGCTGTTGACCTAGAGAGATACTACTGGGAAGGAAAGAGTGTTATATGCTATGACTATATCACCTGTTTTTGTTTCCCAAATACAGAACAAATATTTATTGAACACTTCTGACTTTTCTTTATTATAGACAATTTTACTGCATTCATTACATATAGACCATGCAATTGTTAAAATTCATTTTGTTCCTAATCTATTTTTTTAATTTTTTAGCCTCCTTAACTATGCTAACTAAACTTTTTCTTCTGTACTTTTGATTCACTTATCAATTTTCTACAACTACTATCTTCTGAATTATTTTAATTACTCTCGACTTTCACTTTCTTTTCTTTTCTTTTCTAGCTGCCTTCTCTTTCCCACTAAATGTGTTTTTGTTTTGTTATTGTAAACTAGTAAAGATTTCTTCTGATTTTAAGATTGAGAAAGTGGTGCACAAAGATGAAAACTAATTGACACGAGGTCATAAAGCAGTGGTTCCCAACCTTTTTTGACTCGAGGGCCACAAATATTTTTATAGTCCTGAAGGGCCACCAGTCTATCAACTATTAAAAGTGTATTGATGTATACACCATTAAAGACTACAAATCACTATGTATTTAAAGTAAACATTTTGATTCTACTGTGCTCATTTTTACATTCATTATTTTAAGTAGCTTGTATATCTCCCTTTGACTGCCTAATGCCTACTTACTGTGGCATCTTCAGTGCACTGAGTCCATGGAAAATGCCTTTCTGTCAACTCAGGGCTACACCACTTGAGGAGGTGGTCTTCGGCAATAGAATTCCCAATCGATCTGATGTTGGCAAATACTTATTATAACTAACTTGCGTATCTCCCACCGATGGCTGCCGAAATACCCCAACAGTGTAGACCAGCGCTAAGGCTGCTGTTTTTCGAAGTGACAACTGATCTTTGGTGTCTCTGTCTCTGGGTGCCCAAGTTTAAACATCTTAAAGAGACCTGATTTTCAGAATGTGCTGAGAATCCACCCTCAGAAACTCAGGCCCCTTAAAACTTGACTTGATTACCCAAAATGAGTAACCACTCTTTAAAACCCTGGTTTTCTAACTACCCTGCACAAGGGAGACTTTGGCAGAGCATAAAACTGAACCCACATGTTCAGCTTTTGCCCAAAGTGTTGAACCATCCTTTCTCTTCCATATACACTGCATTTATAGACAATGAAAGACCATTAATAAACACACACCTCTTACAAAGCTTCATTGTACACTTGGAAAATCATACAGAGGCTCCTAAGTCACTCAGACCTTGCAATGTGGAGAAAAGCAATACTTCAATACCACTCAAACTCTTGGCCTTAGACTCCGTGGGTGAGTTTCCCCAAAAGACGTAGGTATTTCACTGAGTTTGATGAAAGGTGGGTACTTAAGTACCTTTGTGAATTAAGTACCTTTGTGTTTTATTTCCCTACTGGTACAACAGAGATTATGATACTTCCCTACTTCACATGGTGTTATAAAAATAAATACTTTAAGAATGGTGATGTGCTCAGATATCTTGATAATGGGAGTCATTGACATATCTTAGATAGGTGGTGTACAGTGGCACGTGGAGTTGTGTTTGGGGCCCTTATGTGCTTGCAATGAACAATAGTGTGATACAGATGTTATTTTTTGTTTCTGCACAGAAATCAAGGAATTCTGGGTTAATTTTAGAGTAGCACAAAAAATGGAGCATCTGTAACAGGAGAAGTGGGCAGAATGATTACAATTAAAATTGTCAGCATGGTAAAAAATATTTTAATCAAACTGCCAGTATTTAATATTTTAATCAAACTGCCTGGCTAGTACTTAGTTGGATTAATTTTTGGCAGTGAGAGAAGAAAGCCAGAGAATTAACAAGACCCTACATATTAAGCTCCTCACTTATTCATAGAAATGGCTTTTAGAGATGAGGGAAGATACTACTTTGTGGAAAACGTGAGCTCAGTTAGTTAATGACCCAATACTTTGATCCACCAGGACAAGTGTGGTATTTTGTGCCAGTTCTAAAAACTGCCTATTCACTAAAGACGTACAAGATTCAGTGATGTTTTCAGTGCCTCTTCCCCTCTGTCCACTCTCAATCTTTTATGTATCTATCATTGCCTTGTTTTATGTGTGTTCAATTCTGTATTAAATACTTCTTAAAACAAATATAAAAAACCAAGTTTTTTTTTAGAACAGACTACCTTAAAACCAACACACTAAAAGGGACAAAACAAGTACAGAAATAATTCAGATTGGTCAGACTTCTTGCACAGGGCATTTTAAGCACCTTGAATGCATTTGTTTGCAAAAGGTTGGCTGGCCTGCCTAGTCTGGCAATTGACTGATCTTTGGCTACTGGTGGTCAATATGCCAGTTGCCTGTAATGAGATGTTTGATGAGGTGAGTTTTTAGTTATTACAGAGAATTCTTTCTTGGGAGTGTGGCTGGGAGGTCTTGCTCACATGCTCAAGGTTCAACAGATTGCCTTATTTGGGGTCAGGAGGGAATTTTCTCCAATGGCAGATTAGCAAAGTCTCTGGGGTTTTTTTTTGCCTTTCTCTGTAGCATGGGGCACAGCTCAAGTCTCTGGGGTTTTTTTGCCTTTCTCTGTAGCATGGGGCAGAGCTCATTTGCTTGTGGATTCTCTGTAGCTGAACATCTTTCTCCATGATTTGAGAACTTTAATAAATCAGTCACAGTTGAGGTTTATGACAGGAGTGGGTAGGTGAGGTTCTGTGGATTGCATTGTGCAGGAGGTCCGACTAGATGACCATATCAGGCACTTCTGACCTTAAAGTCTATAAGTCTACTAAATGCCTATTCGCTTTCCCAAGATCGTCCAGCAAGTCAGGGGCAAAGGACATCCTTGTTGCTTCATCCCCAAATGTTCACGTCTGTGGCTTATCCACTCATACCGCCTCATGTTAAGAAGGCACCCTAGAAAGTGTAAATGACAAAGACCAGACACAACATGGTGTGACACTATCTGGATTTAGGGGACCATTTATGATACTATTTCTTAATAATATTTCATGATTGGTATAATCCATAGGAACTATGCCATGTTTGGTACTAATAGAAAGGCTGTAATTTGCTGAGAATGAGTATATGGTTTATGTGTAGGAATTGCATCTATATTAGAAGTTAGGAATATGTTTGTTATATCCATATTTCAACCTGTGTGATTCTGGGAAATTCCTCAGACTGGATGTCTACAGCCATTGTTTCCTTAATGGCCCATTAAGGAAGCTCCCAGGTACAATGGGCCCAGGGAGAAACCTGTTGAGCCACTAGGACTTGACCATGTGACAACTCCATTTTGATTGGAAAGAACTGCACATAGCATGGAGACGGCCAGAGATGATAAAAGGCAGCAGCCCCGACTCCATCTTGTCTCAAGTCCCCAGTGTACAGCCAACACCCATCTCTGGATCTATTCCTTTGCAACTGGACAAAGGACTGAGGCCCACCCGGATGCTGGGTGTTTACCAGAGGAACAAGCCTGCAAACTTCAGAGGAACAAGCCTGCAAACTGCTTTACGTGAACTTTAAATCATCTGTATGTATGTGATTCACTTTCACCCTTTAACATCTCTCATATTTTGCTTCTTTTCTTTTTATATTAAACCTTTAGTTGTAGTTACTAAAGGACTGGCTATCAGTGTGGTATTTTGGGTAAGATCCAAACCTATATTGTTCGGTGTGATGTGGCTGGGGGTCAGGAGAACCTACTTCTTTAAGGGACCGTGTGGCTGGGTGGGAGCCAGAGAAGCTGGAATGCAGTAAAGGGAGCTGTTTCTATTTTGGGCAGATTTCTTGGTACCCGGTGTGGGGGGCCAGAAGCCTGGTTGTGACTGATAGGGAGACTGGTTTAAGTACCACCCATCAGTGTTCAGGGAGTTTGGCTCCCAGTTTTGCAGCTTGCCCTGATTTTTGCACGTCCAGGAGGGTATCCCAGGAGACCCCAGTCATACATGGTTAGACACATTTCAAGTTGCCCCAGTCTAAGTCTTGCTGAGGTGCCTCAGCCCTGAGAATGTGGGCCATCTCTACACATATAAGAATTCAGATTTCATGGACCATTCAGCTATAAAATTCTGCCTTGAGTCTTTCTACCTAAGGCATTTTCATGAGACTCCTCATTGTGCTATCTGAGCAATGACAATCTTTAATGCATTTACCTTCAAACCACCGCTACACAATAAGGAAGTAATATTATCCCCATTTTCACACTTGTGGAAACTGAGTTAAGTGAGTTGCCCAAGATCTCATAGGAAATCTGTACCAGAACAGATCCAAATGGAGATTTCCTAATTCCTAAACTAGTCCTTTACTCATTGGACAACCTTTACCCTTATTGTCTTTAAGAAACAGTTGGTGTTCCTTGGTAATCACATAAGCCCCCAAAAGGTATCCACCAAAGAAGCAAGCCCATGACGGTTTGAAGGCACAAAGGGTGCATCTAAACTTACAAATTAAGTTGACTTAAGGAGGCTTAAGTCGACTTAAAATACTCCACGTCTACATTGGGCTTTCCTTAAGTTGACTTAAGCTACTCCTTAAGTTGAATTAAGGAAAGTGTTTTCTCAGTGACTGTTAATGGGTCTTCACTGAATTGTTGGGCCCAAACTCTGGAATTCAACACACAACCTGAACTCTGGGCTGTTGTTAACTCTCTCCCAGGACGTGTGAGGTGATGGTGTGGTGGGCTGTGTAGGAGTAGCTTCTACAGTAACTTCAACCAAATCACTTCTGAAATGAGGAGGAGGAGGATGGAAGGATCTTTCAAATACTAGGAAGAGCATCTTTGGTCATCATCTGTCTAACCTGATAAGAAATGGTCTGAAGTAAATAGGATGAAATTCAATAAGGACAAATACAAAGTACTCCACTACGGAAGGAATGATCAGATGCACACATACAAAACAGGAAATGATTTCCTAGGGAAGAGTACTGCAGAAAGGGATCTGGGAGTCATAGAGTATCACAAAATAAATATGAGTCAACAGTGTAAGTTGGTTGCATAAAAAGCAAACATCATTCTAGGATGTATTAGCAAGGGTATTGTATACCAGACCTGAGAATTAATTCTTCTGTTCTACTCTGTATTGATTAGGCTTTAAGTGAAGTACTTTGTAAAGTTCTGGGCTCCACATTTCAGGAAAGATGTGGACGAACTGGAGAAAGTCCAGTGAAGAGTAACAAATTAAATTAATTATTATTAATTAATTATTAAAGATCTACAAAATATGACCTATGAGGGATGATTAGAAACATTTGAGTTTGTTTAGTTTGGAGATGGAGAAAAAAAAACCAGATGAACAACTCTCATATCTCTGATTTAAGTGCATACTTAATTAACTGTATGAATAACACATGCCTCTAAAGTAGAAAAATGATTATTAACATTAGCAATAAATATATTGAAATGACATACACACATACCGGAGATCATAAGAAGTTCTCCATTGAAATTGTTTTTCAGTTGAAAAAGAAGCTTCTAGAAAAATGAAAACTGCTGGACTTCATCATGAGAGTCCTGTGACTTCAGTGCATCATGGGAAGTGTATTCCAAACAAGGAACCTGGCCCATAAAAGAGAATAGGGAGATGAGAGATCTGAACTACAAATCCCATCAGGCATGGACTCAAAAAAATGCCGTTTAATGTCAAACTCAATCAAAATGCAATGTTCTGACATTTTAGAATTAACATTTTTCAATCCATGAAAAATGTTTGTTTCCTGAGGATGAAGGCAAATCTTAAAATTTTGGAACTCCTGCAATATTCAATCAGATTTTCTAGTGATTTAGAGGCAATTTTAGCATTTGGTGAATGGTTGGCTTGACAGCACTTTTAATCTGTAGACCACAAGGTACTTTAGGGTCAAGCATCGACCAATCTCTCAGATTTTGAGATGGAGGAACTGATGTGTAGGAAGGAAAAAAAAACAAGCCACAGAGTAAGTAGAGGAAGTGGAAAGGCTCAAAGAACCTAGGAATTCTACCGAGAATTACTAAGCCTATTTGACTGAACATAACAAATCCCAAAAGCAAGAAGCTTAGAGAATACAATAATATATTTATTTAAAGGCTTAAGACAGACTAGGTGATATATTTTAAGTTTCCTATCCTGATTCTTCCCAGATAACCTCATTGTTGACTCAAAAGACTTAAATCATAGACTCCTTCCCAAATCCTCTCCCTTTTACTAAGTAATTCCCATTCAGGACATTTACTCCAGAGCAGCTTAAATCAAAGGTGTATTTATGAATCTCTGTGCCACTATTTTGATCCAGGAGAAAATCCAGACCAATCTGTTTTTGTTTTTTTTTCTTGGGGGGGTGGGGGGCTGTTGTCATTGACATAATTTAGGGATCAGATCCCAAAGGTCAGTAAACTGCTATGAGATAAATGCTTCAATGAGCTGAATGGACTGCCTAGAAAAATCCAGTTTAATATTAATGCCAGTCAAAATTAAATGATTTGACATTTTAGTTCACATTTTTAAGAACTTTTCACTCTGTGAGAAATTTTGATATTTTGATTTTTCTTTGTTTTGATTTTGTATAAACACAAATGTTAAAATATTGGAATTTCCCTTAGGGTGGAAATTCTGATGTTTGATCAGCTATACTATTTATTCAGAAGTCATTCTAGCATGTTTTTAAAGGGGCTGGGTTGAGAGCACTTTTTGTCTAAATAGAAGAAGGTGCTTTAGTGTCAAGGATCAATCAGTGTCTCTGGTTTGGAGACAGAGAAAATGGTCCAGAGAAAGGAAAAAGTCACAAAGTCTGTCGGAGAGATGAACTGGAACCTGGCACTTTTGTATGCAAATACTAAGCTTTGGTCACTGAACCATCTCTCATAACAAGAAGCTAAGAGAATACAGTAATGTATTCATTGAAAATCAAGTAGAGCAATGGTTCTCAACCACTGTGTCAGAACACATTACTGCGTCACCACACAGTGGCAAGTATGTCGCGTTGAGCCACGGAGATTGCTGGATTTGGCCTGGAGGGGTGGGCTGGTGTGTCTTATAGGGTAACAATATGCCACCAAGTGTATCATAAACCTGAAAAAGGTTGAGAACCACTGAAGGAGAGCATGGGTGGATACCAGGGCCGTCCCTAGGGGGGAACGGGGCCTGGGGCCAATTGGCCTGGGGGGCCCCCCACCCCACACTAGAGGGGGGAAGGGCGGACTGGGTCAGCCCGCTCTGCTGCCAAGGCCCCACCACCAGCGGGAGCCGGCCATGGCCGCAGGCCTGAGGCTGCCGCTGGGAGCTGGCCCTGGGAGAGCTGGCTGTGGCCAGGTACCCCAGCAGCCCCCCGCCCTGCCCCCAGAGTGGAGCAGCAGGGGCAGGCTCCTGGCAGCGGCACGGCTTCGGGTCCCCGGAGCCAGCCCCAGCCAGGACTCCAGGCTGCCGGCATGGAGCCGGGGAGAGGGCCTTTAGGCTGCCGCCAGGATCTGGCTAGCCGAGGCCCCGCCACTGGCTGGGGCTTGCCGGCTCACCATGTGAGGCCGGCCAGCTGGCCGGCTGAGAGGCTGGGCCCCGCTCAACTGCCCCACCCCTGGGCTGGCCTGCTCCGCCTTGGGGGCCGGGCGGGCCAGCCAAGGGCCAGAGGCTGGGGGAAGCCTCCTGTCTTACCCCGCCCCTCTGCCTTTGGCTTGCTGACAAAGGCAGGGAGGGCAGGGCAAAGTGTGGCCGTGGGGGGAGCAGGAGAGCGCGGGGCCCACATAACTGGGGTGATTGCCCCGTCCGCCGCCCCCCCCAAAGGACGGCCCTGGTGGATACGCCTTGAATTTCCAACTCTATATTTTGCCGGCAGTCTTCATACCTGACCAGGAGGGTGCGGTCTCACAACGCTTCCGAAAGATAGAGAAAGTCTGGTACTGACATTTTTACAGAGGCAGAAACTGAGTCTAAGTGCTTGTGTCCACTTCAGTGGAGCAGCTGCTCTGCTATAGCACTTAGTGAAGACACCATCTTCTGGCTGGCAGAAGAGCCTCATCTTGGGTGTAGATATTCCACCTTCTTAGAAGGCAGTAGCTAATGTTGATGGGAGATGCCCTCACATTAACATAGCACTGTCAACACCAGGTGGTCCGTTGCTATAACAGTATCACTCAAGAGGAGTGTGGATTTTCTCCTGAGTGACATAGGTATACTTAAGTAAGTTTGTAGTGCAGACCAACCCTAAGTACCTTGTCCAGTGTCATACTGAAAGGCTGTAAGAGAGAACAGAATTGAATATGGTTGTACTAGGTTAGTACCCTGAGCACTGTGCCATTTGTCTTCTCAGGGTCAAAATATTATACTAAACTGGTGTATTTCCCTGATAATAACAAAAGCCAAAGTAGATAAAGGCCTTCAACACTTTTGGCAAGGGCTCTTGGGGTCTTTTGTCTTCTTCTGTAGCATGGGGCTTGGGTCACTCAATTTATTCTATTTTTTTAAAAATCATTCAATCCCAACGAGAAAACACTCAGGGAATGCTTCTTAGACAGAAGGTTTAAATGAGCTCCGTGCAATGAGTTTGACCCTGCAGGGAAAGCAGAACAATTAGAATTGTTATTTCTCTGCATTTTCTTTGCCTTAAAGCTTTGATGTTCCCCAGGGATCAGATCCTAAAGGCTGGTAAACAACTGTGAGGAAAGCACTGTCACGTGCTCTTGCATGGTAGAATATTTGTGTCAGCAATGCAAAAATAGCGCCTTTGTTTCCACAAGGAGGCTGACTGAGGCTTTGGCTTGTGTTTGACCTAAGCAGTCAGCTTCCGTGAGAATCTAGATGCTCATTCCATAGCAGAGATACAAAGAAGAGAGTTTAATGACGATTTTATATAGAGAACTAAGTGAGCTTCCCTCAGACAAAACTGGTAAGATCTTGTGACGGGATGCACATCCATGCACTCCTAGGACATGATCTGGGTAACTCTTCTGTTCAGTTTTGTAAGGTAATTGTGTGATTTGAGGCCAAATGCACTATGCCAGATTCCTCTGTGAATGCTCAGAACATATGGCACATGATTACCATGGTGCCATGTTCCCTGCTGCAACATATATGTATAGATGTGAAGCATGTTACAGGGTTCAGACTCTCAGGACTATCTCTAGCACAGTTGCTAGAGATTTACATGCCAAAGGGAATGCTAATACACTCCCCAGCTCAGGTAGAAGTGAAGAGAATCTCATAACATGACAGTGGGGGGAGGGGCTGTCAGCAGTTTGTTAAAAGTGCCACAGGACTCTGTTGTCTTAAAACAAAGAGACAGAGATTGGGAGAGGAGAAGCTGAAGGTCTGAGGGCCTGTGAAGACACCATCTTGCAACCAACTTCAAGATCGGGGCCCTGCCTGAAAACAGGCAGAGAATGGCTGTAAAACACCAATCAGCAGAACACCATGCACATAATCTTGGACTTTAAGGTCCGTTTAGGTAGAGATGTTAGAGTAGCATGCAGTTTATACCTTTTGTTTGATAGTGGTCACTCCTGACTCATTTATAGTATGTTTCTGCCTTGATTGGCCATGTTCTCACTTGAAATCTTGCTCTGATCAATAAACTAGTATTTGTTTTATCTAAAGCTGTGTGGTCTTTAGAGGGTGCGGGTGTGGGAGGCTGGGCACAATCCACTTCTTTGTTAAGTGGACAGATTTGAGACTAAGGTGATTGGGAGTGGGTCTCAATCCTTGTAAGGCAGTGGTTCCCAGTGTAGTGTCTGGGGCTGGGGGCGCTCGCTAGTGGATTTACACCCACTGCCTGGGACCAATCAGACGCTGGGGGCTAGCGTGGACTGACTCAGGAGTGAGTGGTCACCCAGCAGAGTGGGGTGAATTGGGGTTCAGGAGCGGGGTTCGAGTGGTCATAGCAGCACACCAGACTGGATTTGGGGAGCAGCCTGTCACAGATCTGCATTAGCATGGCAGGCACAAGTCACTTTTTGCATCCCTTACAATGCAGTGTCACGTATATTTGTTCCAATAAAATATATTTTAAGAAGCCAGTTCAATGCAAGCAAGATTTAGCCCTGTACTGTTGTATAGAATCTATGCCATGTTAAATGGAAATATGCTTGTGGTATCAGAGGAGAAGCTAAGATAGGAATCTTGCTGTCATTACCTCTGCTTCTCTGACTGATTTTTTGCAGGTATCATAGTAAAAGAAACATGAGGAGGTATGAGTTCCACAAAGCCAACCAGCAAAGTGATTGAGGAGTCTAACAGTGATCTTTCAAAAATGCATGTCTATGTTGTTACAAAAATGACTTTTGTTTCCCAGTTTCTGATTGTTATTAAGTAATTGGACCAGATTTTCACCCTGTGTTAATGCATGTGGCTCTAATGATTTCTCTGAAGCAACACTGGTTTGAATCAATTGGAGACCTGTCACTTTCTCATTTTTTTCCTAAAGTTTGCTGGTGAATTTAAATTATTTGCTATTCACTCGTTCTCTCTGACATGCCCAAACACATTAGATTTAAATAGTCTAAGGTAGAAGAAGACTCTACCATGTTCTTAACACTAAATGGGTGAGTAGACTCACTGATTTCATTTTTTTTTTTTATTCTCAGCTAACATATGAGGAAATAAACGACCTCCCCTCACACGCTAGAAGTGGAATCTCCAGGTTTGTTTAGAACCACATTGGTAGGACAAGGTAGTATGAGGGAAGGTTACATTTCTACCTTTTCATAGGATATGGGGAGGACATCCATCCATGATATTTTCAGTGTAGCATACCTTTCAACAGTTCTGAAATGTAAAGGAATATATGTCACTTGTACAGTGATGTATATGATGAAAAATGTATCCTCATAACACCTTTCTGTCGTAGCAGAACCAGATTGAGAGGGAATATAAGAATAGCTATACTAGGTCAGACCAATGATCAGTCTGGTCCAGTATTCTGTTTTCTGACAGTGACCAGTATCAGATGCTTTAGAGGGAAGTAACCAATCAGGGCAATTATTAAGTTATCCATCTCCTGTCATCCAGTTCCAGCTTCTGGTAGTCAGAGGTTTAGGAAAACCCATAGATTGGGATTGCATGGGGACCTATTCTCCATGAATGAATCTCCATTCTTTTTTAAATTCAATTATATTTTTGGTTTTCAGAACAACTCTTGGCAATGTGTTCTATTGATTGTCTGAGTGTTGTGTGAAGAAACACTTCCTTATGTTTATTTTAAACCTGCTGCCTATTAATTTCATTGGGTGATCCCCTGCTGCTTCTATTAAGTGAAGGGTTAAATAACACTTCCCAATTCATTTTTTCCATAGTGTTCATGACTTTATAGAGCTCTATCATATAGCCACTTAATCCTCTTTCTACTCTTTGAACAGTCTCAATCTTTTTAATCTCTTCTGATATGGAAGTTACCGCTAATACTCTTAATCATTTCTGCTGCCTTTCTCTGGATGCATCTACACTTGTAAATTAAGTCGACTTAAGCTTGCTTAAGTCGACTTAATTTACCCTGCATCTACACTACAGTTTCCTTAAGTTGACTTAAGCAGCTTGCTTAAGTCGACTTAAAGAAAATAAAGTTGACTTAATGAAAATTGTCGACTTTATTAAACCTAGATTTAATAAGACTTAAAGCTTAATTCAACTTTTTAAAGTAGAATTAGCCAGTGTAGATGTGGGGTAGCCCTAAGTCAACTTAGGGTTACCCCAGGACTACACCAATGCCCTCCCTGCCGGGGGGGGGGGGGAGCACAGAGGGAGCCTGGCATGCCCCCTCAAAGGACAGGGCAGAGCCCTGTGTGATGCTGTGTGGATTTAGGGAACCATTTATGATATTATTTCCTATTAATATCTCATATATGCTATAATCCATAGGAGCTATGTCATGTTTGGTATCAATAGAGAGGTAGCAATTTGCTGGGAATGATTATATAGTTCATGTATAGGAACTGTATTTGTACTAGAAGTTAGGAATATGGTTGTTATATCAATACTTAAACTTGTATGATTCTGTGTAAACACCCGAGACAGGCTGTCTACAACCATTGTGTCCTTAATGTTAAGGAAGCTGCCAGGTACAATGGGCCCAGGGAGTAACCTGATGAGCCATTAAGGACATAAGGAATACAACCTGTGACCATTCCCTTTAGTTTCTATTTACCTAGCTACCGTATTTCTGTGTAGTCCCCATTGTTTAAGTTAAATACTACTGTGGTGGATTTCTTTCAACCCACTCCCAACTCTCTCCACTCAAAAGAATGTTGAATTTAATTATACAATGTTCCCTTTTACTGAGTGGTTCAACTATTTTCACCTGTTGAACCAAATCTTGTTCTCTACTTAGGACTAAATCAGAAAGTCTCTCTCCCATTGTGGGTTCATTTTTCACCCATCTGTTGGAGTAAAACTTCTAATCAGCTCGTTAGTTGTATATGCCAGCAATCTAGCACCATGTATGTGGGGGGGGAGTTGGAAATAGAAAAAGAGGGAGGTGTGTTTGCTTGGGTTGGAGGCATTAAGATTATTGGAAGGGAGAATATAGGATGCATAGGAGAGAAGACAATTTGAATTATAGACGGAAGAGGAAGGAAGGGAATTTTTAGGGAGCCAGAGAGTTTAGAGCCCTGGACATGGTTGTTGGTCAGTAGGTGGTAAGAAGGAGGAGATAGGTGGAGGCATCAGTGGGGAGTCTCTTGACAGTATTGGGTTTATATGCTCCCTTCCATCAGTTCAAAACTTACTGCCCAGGAGACTATTTAGACCCCTGATCAAATTATTAATTGTAAACAACTCACAGGGTTGCCAGCTACCAAAATATTGCCATAAATCCATGGTATTTTCCATTCTTAAAGCTCCAGCCCTGGGAGTCACTTCATTACAGAAGCATCTCAGCTAAGTAAGTTTTTCTTGCCCTCCAGTCTTATTCCCTTCAGTTCCCTGCTCATTGGATAGAAGGTAGCTCACCTGCCTTGCACCTTAATTGAATTTGTGCATGAAAGAGACAAATGAAAGGTGAGCAACAGTAAATAAGAAAAGGGATGGTCAAAAAAATTCCACTTATGCTGTTTTTCAGCTGGGTTTTGGATTTTATGATTTCATTTTAATTTTTGCATGAAATACCTGTTTTTGACTGTTGAAAATCTCAACTCCTGAAATGCAAAATATCTCATCTGAAAAATACAAACCATTTGATTCAGACATATTGCCACAATGCCTCAGGGAATTGTAGTTTGACTGTCTCATATCTCCTTTTTTCTTCATGCCAGGCTCCCCAGCTGGACAACATAGAACATAGCCTCATATGGTCAGTGACTCTCATGATACACCAAAGTAGCTCTGCAGAAGAGCTCCCCATACCTTCTGGAACAATAATAAATTATCATGTCCCTGGTGACCTTCTCTAGTCTTTTCAAAAACCAATGAACCAATTTTGAATGGTGGGAGACTGATTTTGTCATTTCTCTTTTGCAACCGGCTGTCAAACCATTTTGGTCTTTTTCAGTCATCACTACTGTACCTTTCTACCAACTCTATACTTACCTGTTGTAACATAACGTGTAAGGGACAGAATTAAGTTTCTACAGAAAACCTCATTTCAACCATTTTCTAAACTTTAAATGTTATGTACTCATTTTTAAGGGCTTTGAATTGTACAGCAGGCAAGCAGCATTGAAATTCTCAGCACTGTCATGACTCTAAATGCTCCTATTTTATCATTGTAAACTTCATTTTAAACTTCATTTTAATTATGTTATTTCTGCATATTGGAGGGGGGGGCTCATATAGACAAACCTTTCAATTTGTTACATTTTTCTAGAGTAATCAGTGCCTTATCCGCTTTATGAATGATAAGTTGATTCTTTCACAGCATCCTGTCATGACATAAGAATTTCCCGGAATTTTATTTTACCTCATTCACAGTTCCTGCAGGATTTATTGTGAGGATCAAACTTATTTTCTACACAAGCAAAGAATAAAATGACTGCAGAAAACCATACGACAGTGTCAGAATTCCTCCTTTTGGCATTCACGAGCACTCCAGAATTGCTGGTTTCCATCTTCCTGGTCTTCCTAGTGATCTATATTATCGGCATTATAGGAAATCTAGGGATGATCATATTAATTAGGATTGACCCCCGACTTCACACTCCAATGTACTTTTTTCTCAGCAACTTGTCATTTGTAGATATCTGTTGTTCCTCTAATATTGTCCCCAAAGCCTTGGAGAGTTTCCTGTCAGAAAAGAAAGCCATCTCCTTTGCTGGTTGCTTTGTGCAAATGTATGTCTTTATTGCTTTAGGGTGCACTGAGTGCATCCTTTTGGGGTTAATGGCCTATGACCGTTACGTGGCCATCTGTAATCCACTGCGCTATACAATTGTCATGTCCCACAGACTCTGTCTGACGATGGCAGCTGGGGCCTATACAGTAAGTTTCTTAAACTCAATTATTCACACCACTTTAATAAGTCGTTTGTCTTTCTGCCACTCCAATGTCATTGATCACTTTTTCTGTGATACCTCCCCACTTCTCAAGCTCTCCTGCTCCGACACACGCCTCAATGAAAACCTCATTTTCATTTCTGCTGCAGTAATCACACTTAGCTCCTGCCTGATGATCCTGAGCTCTTACACTTACATTCTTGCCACTATCCTGAGGATTCGCTCTGCTGATGGTAAGCGCAAAGCCTTCAACACCTGTGCCTCCCACCTCACGGCTGTTACTATGTTCTATGGGACTAGCTTGTTTGTCTATTTGCAGCCCAGTTCAAACTACACACAGGATCAGAACAAAGTGATTTCTATGTTTTACACCCTGGTCATCCCCATGCTCAACCCTATTATCTACACGCTGAGGAACAAGGAGATGAAGGACGCCCTGAAGAGAGCAGTGGGAGGAAAGAGTATTTTCTCATGTCCTGTGAGAAATAATGTGGTTTTGATGTAGCCAAAGAAGTGTCTCTATACAGGCATTAGAAACAAGAGGAAGATCAAGGACAGGATATGACCATTACTCACTAAGAAATCAAAGAAAATAACAAAAAATATAGCAAAATCCCAGTATTTGAATGTATGTTTGTTTGTTTTCATTAAAAAAGTAGCAGTGATTGGAAGACTAAGGGAGTGAAGATCATTGTATATGAGGCAGGATTTGAGGCTAAAACAGGAAAAGAAAATGTTAAGAATTGCTTAGCCAAATTAGATGTCTTCACATTGACAGGCCTGAGCAAATACTTGTTAACATACTTAAGGATCTGACTGAAGTGATCTTTGACCCATTAATAATTACATTTGAGAACTCACTGAGGACCGAAGAGACCCCAGAGGAGT
The DNA here is from genome assembly GCA_007922175.1 of Pelusios castaneus. NCBI lineage: Eukaryota > Metazoa > Chordata > Testudines > Pelomedusidae > Pelusios > Pelusios castaneus. Next base: position 321,491 of record ML685957.1, read on the forward strand.
AAAAAAGGGCAAATATTGTACTATTTATAAAAGGAGGAATAAGAACAACTCAGAGAATTATCAGTATCCAGAACGATAATGAACCAAAACATCAAGCAATCAATTTGTAAGCATTTAGAAGATAATAAAGTGATAAGTAATAGTCAATATGTCTTTGTCAACAGAAATGTCATAGAAACCTCGTAACCTACTTTGACAGGATAACAAGCCTTATGGCTGGAGGAAAGCCATAGATGTGATATAGCTCAACTCAGAGCCATCCCTAGGGGGGATTGTGGCCTGGGGCCAATTTGCCTGGGTGGGGGTCCCACCCCCATGCTGGAGGGGGGAAGGAGGCCCGGGTCGACCCACCCCGCCCCCGGGAGCCTGGTAAGCCTTGGCTCCCAGCAGCGGCACGGCCTCGGGTCCCTGTCCGCGGCCAGCAGGAGCAGCCCCAGCTGAGACCACGAGCTGGCCTGGGCGGGACCCCAGGATATCGCCACCAGCACCCCGGCTGGGGAGTGGGACCTGAGGCCACTGTGGAGGGCTGGCCCTGGGTGAGGCCATGCCGCTGGCGGAGGCCGACCCTGGGCCTAGCCGGGGCCGACCATGTGGGTCAGGCCAGGCCGCCCCAGCCCGGAGAGACCGGGCCCCATGAACTGCCCTGCCCCTGGGCCTGCCTGCTCTGCCCTGGGGCCGGGGAGGGCCAGCCCAGGGCCAGAGGCCGGGCGAAGCCTCTCACCCTGCTGCCTTTGGCTTGCCGCCAAAGGCAGCGGGGGCAGGGCAAAGTGCGGCCATGGGGGAGCTGCGACAATGGCCCCCTACTACCCCCATCTGGGACTGGGGCAGCGCGGGGCCCACATTACCATGGGGCCCGGGACCATCGCCCCATTTCCCCCCTCCCCCTCAAGGACGGCCCTGGCTCAACTTCAGTAAGATTTTTGATACTGTCTGACATGACCAGCTAATAAATAAAGTTAAGAAATATAGTGTAGATTAGTGGTCTCCAACCCTTCACCAGCAGATGGTGCAATGTTCACAGGTTTCAATGACAACTGCCCTTTAGAAGTAGCTCACGATCTACTAGTTGGGGACCACTGGACCCTAGATGACCCTTGTATAATGTGGGTACACCACTGGTAGGAAAAGCATATTCAAAGAGTGGTTATCAGTGGTACACAGTCAAACTGGAATGATCTGTCCTGGGTTGAATTCTATTCAATAGCTTCATAAATTATTTGGATAATGGCACAGAGATTATTACATTTATAAAGTTTGTGGATGATAACAAGATGGGAGGAGTTGAAAGCAGTTTGGAAGACCAGAACAGAACTCATAATGATCTTGATAAACTTTAGAAAAGGTCTGAAATAAATAGCATGAAATTCGGTAAGAGCAAAAGCAAAGTCCAACACTTAGGAAGGAATGATCAGTAAGCACAAATTCAAAATGAGAAATTAATGTTTAGGAAGGAATAATGCAGCAAAGGATCTGGAGGTTACAGTGTATCACAAATCAAGTATGCATTTTAATATTGGTTTTAAAGCCCTGAGCAAGTAGCTTGATCAATCCAGTCTCCATGGTTTTGGCTCATTTTCTTCAGCTGTATTCTCTAGTGGCCCAGATGAGATCATCGCACTGAATTTTCACAGATGTTGAACACCAGCCTAACTCAGTGGGAGTTCTGCCAGCACCTAGCATTTTTGAAAACCCCATCTATGTAGAAAATCAGCATGTATAGGGATGTATCTCACTCTTAGTTACCATTGTCTCTCTCTTTCCTGGGAGATTCAGGCAGCCCCTTGGAAAGACAAGAGATAGCACCAGAAACTTGGAGTCCCCAAAAGAAACTGATGAATTCCATCCCAACTGATCTACTCCATCTTACCATCTCCCACCCTCCACCCTTCTGCAACCCACCTATCAGTGGTCTAAGATCCCTCAAATATCCCACATACCACACCTGTGCACATATTCACAAAGCTGGGACAGCAGCTCTGTTGGGCTTATCACACATCCAGATATCTTCACCAAGAAGCAGCTGGCCCAGTTCTGCATTAAAATGAAAATGGGGCCATACCCAGACCTGTCGTAAAACACTGATCACAGTTGCATCTTTCTGCAAAATCATAGAAAAAAGTCTATGGAGTTAATCTCAGCTATGACATTTCCTGTCTTTTGCATATTTAACTCTCCAATTTAAATGTTCTCTCTCTCTAAATAGGATTACTAATGGAGCCCCCTGAGCAAGATGCATGATAAGATCAGAGCTATCTCAGGGATCAAGGCCTCCCAAAGGTATTTTAAAGTAAATAAGAAAAAATACATAAATTATCCAGGATCAAACAACCTGAACATTCCTTCCCATTCAGCACAGAATCTCTGCAACATGTCAGGAAACTCAATGCCTCAGTATAGCAATTGGAACATGGGGTATAGTCAGACTTCAGTCCAAACAGTCAGAGGGTTTTCCTGAAATCTAGAAATGAATCGTCTGGACTTTGGATCTTAAGCTACCCAGCAAAGAAATAATCCTGGATTTGCTAAAACACCAGTGGTAAATTGCTTTATGTTTCTGAGTTGGAATTTCTGCAAATAGTAGGGTTAGATAGAATCTTTTATTTCACATAGCCCAATTCCATTCCCATTTGTAATATGCGAATTTCCTTTTGCCATCAATGACACTAACGCCTTCTGTAAACTGCTCTTGAATAGATGTCGGGATGGTGCCTCAGCCTAATCCCATCCCACTTCTCCATGATTGCTGAGACTTAAATAAATTTTGCCTAGTGTCTGAATGTAACTGTTTTTTTCTGATTTAGATTTAGCCTATTCATTTTTTACCCACTTTTCTCCAAGACGGTGAGTAATTGCCATTTCTCGAGCTGTATTGCTTCACTGAAGCTGTTGTTTATGATCTTATTGACATTTATTCCTGTGTGTCCCAAGTCAATAGCTAGACCGTGGATCCACCTCACTGCTGTATAATCTAAGATAACAAAGTGTTGCAGTCTCCCATGCCATCTTCTATTTACACCCTCCTCCACCACATGTTTCACTGTCTGCTTCACTGCCCGGCAGTCATATTGTGAAGACTGAGCTAAGCCATATTTCTGCATCATGTTCCAGTCAGCAGCTTGCTAAACTTAGTCCAGAATCTTAATCTCAGGTTGCAGCTCAATGTAGGGCTCCTGAAATATGTCAGCATGCTTGTCTCTCTATCCTAGAGTTGTTGCCTCTGTGAAGACATTGCTGTGTTCTTGCAGCATGTGTCTCTTGTTAATTCCATGGCCCTTTTTTATCCCTTTCTTTTCTAGACTGCATTTACAACAAAGTGTTATATTTTGTATTCTAGTAAACAGGATAGGATAGATATTGATAAAGTACAGATACGAACTGAAGAGAAATAGCCAAATCAAAAAGAGTCCCATTCAATTACATCACAGGAAGGTAGACAATTTGTCAAATTTTATCAGTGCTTGTAGACAAATGCTAGGAGTCTGAATATAAGAGGCAGTTCTTTGAGACATGGGATCTAGTCATGTGTTCCACTGATTCATTCTGTCACCCTGTAGAATCTGTAAACAGCCTTTTTTCACCAAAGTCACTGCTGCTGTCATAGACATGTTGCACTCATTTTGGTTTGGTATATTATCATTCCTTTCCCAACAGGTAAAACTGAAGAATGTCTGCGGGAAACAAAACCACGATAACAGAATTCATCCTCATGGGATTAACAGATAATCCAGCGTTGCAGGTTCCCCTCTTGGTAATGTTCCTGTTGATCTATTTTATCACGCTGGTGGGGAATCTAGGGATGATTGTGTTAACAAGGATCAGTCCCCAGCTCCATAGTCCCATGTATTTCTTCCTCAGTAATTTGTCCTTCGTAGATCTTTGCTGCAGCTCAACCATCACACCCAAGATGCTTGTGACCTTCTACTCTGACGGGAAGACAATTTCTTTTCTGGGGTGTGTGGTGCAGCAGCTGTTTTACTCAGTGTTTGTGTCTGTTGAGGCCTTCCTGTTGGCAGTAATGGCATATGATCGCTATGTAGCCATATGTAACCCATTACTCTACAGTACAGTGATGTCGCCTGGCATTTGCCTCAAGTTAATAGCTAGTTCCTATGTTGCTGGATTAACCAGTTCAATAATTCAAGTCAGTTGCACCTTCAGTTTATCATTTTGCAGTTCCAACAGAATTCATCATTTCTTCTGTGACATCCACCCTCTGTTCAAACTTTCCTGCACTGACACCCACATTAATGAGATTGTGCTGTTTGCTTTCACCTCTCTCGTTGGCTTGCCCACTTCACTGGAAATCTTCATCTCTTATATTTACATCCTCTCCACCATCCTGAGGATCCGCTCTGCCAAGGGCAGGAGCAAAGCCTTCTCCACCTGTGCTTCCCATCTGATGGCCATCACCGTGTTCTATGGGAGTACTTTGTTTATATATTTACACCCTACACCCCGGTATTCACTGGACAGCAACAAGGTGGTCTCAGTGTTCTACACAGTGGTGATTCCCATGTTGAACCCTCTGATCTACAGCCTGAGGAACAAGGAGGTGAAGCAAGCCATCAGGAAAACCATCAGCAAGATGTCTTTATAAAACTCACTACAGAAAGTTAGTTACTCTTGAAAAACCGGATAGAATACTGAGATAATGGATAAAATGTCCCTTGGTTCTTCCCAGAGATCAAGAATTGAGCTTTAAATATGGGGGTGTCATTTAGAAGACGGATGATGGATGAGACTTAAATAGGGTATCTGAGGTTTAAGAGTCAGCTGTTCAAGAAGGTAATGAAGTGTCATGAGGTGATGATATACAGGTTTCTTCTAGGAACTGAACATCTGTAATGGGAATGTCTGTTTGGGCCTATGATCTTGTCTGCTTGGGGAATAACGTAGAATGAAGACTGGGGAGCTAGAGTTCTCGTTTCCAGCTTGTAGTCACTTTGACCGAGCTGGCGCTTTAAAACTAGCAGTGTAGCTTTGGCAGCACAGCTGTCAGCTCAAGCTAGTCCACTAAGTGCTGTCCCACCTGAAAGCCTAGGTACAGACTCGGATGGGTAGCACAAGCCACCACCCAAGTTACTGTGACTAACCGAACATTTGTAGAGTGCTAGCTCAATGCAATCTAGCACATACACATATATGTGAGCTGGGACTAAACTTCCAGGGGCAGAAATACCTTAAGATGGGAAATTTTCTGTTTCGTTTTCTGCTTATGATAATTTATTTTGTTTCTATTTCGTAAATATTTCCCTTGCATGCTCCACCTGACTACCAAATGCATCTTTTTCTTTAAAATAACCCATGCATCCCTGTAACATATTTTTAAAAAATATTTGACATTTAAAGATTTTCTCAAATATATTTCTGCACTGCTGTTCTAGGTTTGTTCTGTTTGCTTTCATTGTCGTCATGGTAAAAAGAGCTTTGAATGATACCCAACTTGACCCACTTCTGACAAAACTATATTGCCAAAATATCCTTCAACTGGAGGACTTACAGCTGGAGCTGAAGTGAGGGGAGGAGAGAGGGCAGTGAGTTCCCCTTTCTATGACTCAGAAGCTTATATCATTGAAATTATGATTCTGTAACATTTTATCAATCACATTACCTTCCTATCACTAACTTGCCCATGTAATGAGATTTTACTGTACTAAACATCCAAACTATATAAACTGACATTCCTTGATGGACTTTATAGTTTTTACGTTATGTCCTTGTTTGTATTATATATGCAAATACAATCCAATGTTAATAATTTAAACAAATCTGGTCTTTTACTTACCATTATACTTCTCTAGCTACTCAGCTGACCATTACCTAATGGTAACAAAAAAACCCTTCAGAAGCTCATTATAAAAGGAAAGACAATCTTTTGGTTAGATGTACCTGAAGAAGGTCTAAAATACATTTTTAAAAAGGGAGCATCTTGACAATAAAAAAAAAAAACTTGTATTCAGTTAATCTTTTTCAATGAACATATCAGTTGATAGGATAAATTATTTGTCAATAAAGCAAAAAAAATAAAATAAAATACAAATAAAAATGCCCAAATTAAGTGATTAAAAAGTTTGGTTAATAGTATTTAACCAGGTCCAACTTTAGTGAATCCAAGAAACAAATTAAAGAAAGATTTCTTTCCTTCAATACAAGGCAAACTGACAAGCAGTGAATTCCTAACTAAACTTGTGAGGTCTTTGAGATAGGAACCGTATTTTTCATTATGTTGCACAGTGCCTCGTAAAGTGGAGTCCTGGTCTGTGAATGAACTGCTAGGTGCTACTGAAATGGAAATAAAAAATAATATGAATGAATATACATGCTCACATATTTTTAAATCTAAATGAGAATTTCTTTTTTTATACTTTTGTCTAAGTGGCTAATACACCACACAAAATGGCATGCATATTGACACTCCAAGGAAAGTAAAAAGACACATATATATGCACTCACAGACACACATTAATATTAGTAGTAGCAATATTACACCTAGTCCTCAACCAGGACCCTGTTCTCTTAGGCACTTTGCAAACACAGAACACAATCCAAAGACCAGACCCTACCCCCCAAGAGCTTCCAATCTATGATAAGAGACAACAATTGGCAAAGAACAAAAAAAAAACCAAAAAAAACCACATGAGTGAATGCAATGAAAGAAAGATACAATATGGGTCAGGATGTCAACATATAGAATAGGAAGTGACTGCCTCGGAAGTAGTATTATGGAAAGGGACTGTAAGTCATAATGGATCACAAGCTAAATGTGATTCACCCATGTAACACTTTTGCAAAAAAAGCAACCATCGTTCTTGGATGTATTAGCAGGAACATTATAAGCAAGACACAAGAACTAATTCTTCTGCTCCACTAATATTGATTAAGCCACATCTGGAATACTGTGTCCAGTTCTGGACACCAAATTTCAGGAAGAATGTGGACAAACTGGAGAAAGTCCAGAGAAGAGCAAGACAATTGATGAATGGTGAAGAAAATATGACCTATGAGGGAAGATTAAAAAAAACAACACACACAAACACCTGGGTTTGTTCAGTATGGAGAAAAGAAGACTGAGTGGGGACATGATAACAGTTTTCAGATACACAGAAAGTTGTTACATGGAGGAAGTTCTTGTTAACCTCTGATGATAGAAGAGGCAACAGGCTTAAATTGCATCAAAAGCAGTGTAGGTTGAACATTAGAAAAACTTCCTAACTGTCAAGATAGTTAAGCACTGGAATAAATGACTCAGTGAGGTTGCGCTATCTCCTTCATTGGAGGTTTTTAAGAGCGGGTTGAACAGACATCTGTCAGAGATGGTCTAGAGATAACATTCGGTCCTGCCTTGAGTGCAAGGGTCTGGACTAACAGACCTCACAAGGTCCCATCCAGTCCTACGATTCTATGATAAGCAGGGGTCTCATTACACAAGAAGTTTCCCCAATATCAAGATTTGTTTAGGCATCACAGCAAAGGGCAGTTTCAGGAAGGTATTTGATACACTAAAGACGCTAAGTCTTTCCATCACATACTTGAAAGAAACAGGAAGGTGTGGGTGACAAAGGGAGGCTAAGAGAAAAGACCCCTGGTGGTAAGAGATCTGGTAGTGAAACATGAACCTGAAATTTCCATTTTTATTAGCAGCATATTAAAATCTTGAACATCCAAAGCCATAAGAGATTATAAATTGCCCTCCATTATAGGATCCAGCCCTTCATTTTGGTTCTCAAACTGGGAGTGACCCATTTTAAGCAAATAAGCCTTCTTCCACCTTTTAGGAATGAATTTTCGTTCTGAAATTATCATTCACAAATTATAAGACAGGTATGTTCAGCACTGAAGCTCAAAAATAGAAAGGATTAAAAAATTCAATAGTTTAGACAAGTTAGAAACCTGAGTCCCATTTTTAAGTGAAGATTTTTCTACCTTAGTTTTTTAACACTGGGTTTTACAACATTTCAGTAAAGATCAAGTCACTTATGGGTCCTACATACAGTTTTAGAAGAATATTTTGAAAATATGTCTCTGAAAATCTTGGAATAAATATCAAATCAAAGCAAAAACACATATATTGGGGGTAGAGCTGAGTAAATATTCAATTTGTTGATAAGTACAAAAAATTGGAAAAACAATTATATTTATATTTCCCCTCCCCCCACCAATGATTTGTTGTTAAAAGTTTGGCAAATTGAGAAATTAAAAAATCTTTTTCAGGTAAAACAATTGTTTTGTTCAACATGACACAAAATATTTTTTCAGGCTTTTTTAGTTTTGTCAATACTTTTCATTTAAAATTCCAAAGGGGTAGCTGTGTTAGTCTATTGAAGAAAGACAACAGAGTCCAGTGGCACTTTTAAAGACTAAGAGATTTATTTATCACATGAGTTTTCATGGGAGAAAAATCCCACTTCATCAGACGCTTTGAAGATGGGAAAGTTACAGAATGGGAGGAAATTAAATGCAGGGGAGTGTATGACATAGGATCAGGTCAGGCTGTAACAGCAAATCAAAATAGGTGTTAGGATTCAAACACTGGGGAAGATAATTTATACCTTCAAGTCAGTGGTACTGCTTTGGGTACCCGCATGGCCCCACAATATGCCAACATCTTTATGGCCGATTTAGAACAACATTTCCTCACGTCTCATCCCAAAGCACCTCTACTTTACCTACGCTATATTGATGACATCTTCATCATCTGGACCCATGGTAAAGATGCCCTTGAAGATTTCCATAGAGATTTCAACAATTTCCACAACACAATCAAACTTAGCCTGGAACACTCTCCACGCCGCTGAAGTATTTAGGGTCCACCCCCGGGATGTTACTCATCGGGGGTTGCATTGGAGACCAGGGTCCTTTTGGCCGTAGAGGTTATAGCTCTACTTTTATTTGGTGACTGATTGGAGGCCCAAACTGTAGCATAAGAAGTCAGGATGTATGAGCAATAGAGTATGGGACCGAACCCGCCGATAACCCACACTAATATTAGTAGAATTGGGTGTTTTTCCCTTGAAAGAGGGAATGAGTATGAAAAGGGGACAAGGGAGATTAGCAATGACAAGAGAAATAGCAAAGAAATCACCAGGAGGGTGGTAAATAGAAGAGTTTTATTTTTCATGGTTATGATTACAAGCTTTGAGGTTTATGCTTCCTGTCCAGACAGTGTGACAGGCAACGGAAACAGAGATACAGAGATGCAGTTTCAAAGCAAAGATCTTTGTGTGTGTGTGTGTCTATGCCTTTCTAAGCGTTGTCCTGCTGCAGATCTTAAAGTTAAGAAATAAATGTTTGTTACAAGTTTGTTGAATGTTTGTTAAATGCGCATTAAATGGTTTAATTGCTAAAGCTACTCTTATTTCGTTGCCAGAGCCCCCACCTTTAAGAGGGATAGCAACCTGTTCTAGCAGCCTGTCCTTGCCCCTACCTTTAAAGGGGGTTAACAGACTACTTCAGTCCTTTTACCCGGAGGACTGGCAACGGGGTGCCAACTATCGGTCCCTAACCTTATCCCTCAACTCAGTCCTTACTCACCAAGGACAACGGGGCTCTAAACTACTTTAGTCCTTACTCACCTGGACAAAGGGGTGCTAAAAACTTCCCGTTACTGTTTCACTGTTTCATTAATCTGTAGCTACTATTTTCTATTCTCTGAACCAGCCTTCCTCTAGGCCCAGTGGTCCTTGTTTCTTGTTTTGTAACTAGTTACTTACCAACGCTCCTAGCCAACGTGTCAGGTCCGTCTCACCTAGGATCTGGATCGACCTTTCTTGTCCGTTCTTCTCGCCAGTCCCTTCACCTGTCTGGATCAGGGTTGCTGACTCTTTTCTACCCTGACTCAATGTCCACCACTGGCTTTCGACCCAAGGGCAAGCCCAGGGATCGGGGCATCTTGTGGACAGAGAGTCTTGCCTTAGAGCTTCTCCCACTTGCTTTGACCAACAGGCCGGGCGTCTTGAAGAAGCTCGTGGCACTAACCCCTTGCTTAGGGATCAAAGTCTCTTTTTATTGGGACCAAGTCACCCGTACCCCCACCTTGACTATGGGAAGCTGTTTAACACCTTTTGCAGAGCTTCCTTGCAACTTTGGTGTGCAGATCTTGTGCACCTAGTTTGCAGAGCTCATGCAGGCCTTGAGCTGGATTTCAGACGGCCGAGTTCTTGGCTGTGGTCCAAGGGAGCTGTCGCTAGGCAGGCAAGACCCATAGAGGTTATTTTGATCTTGCTGTCAGGTAACATAGACCTTTGAAGATTGGCTCAGATGGCACCCATACTACTATTAGCTAAACTTATCCTAATACCTAAGACTATTATTAATACCCCCTTCTATCCCTATTTTTGTACACACTCCACACAAGAGATCCACTTTCTGGACACTACAGTGCAAATTAGTGATGGGCACATAAAGACCTCCCTATACTGCAAACCTACTGATCGGTATAGTTACCTACATCCCTCAAGCTTTCATCCTCGACACACCACACGATCCATTGTGTACAATCAAGCCCTAAGATATAACCGCATTTGCTCTGACCCTTTAGACAGAGACAGACACCTTCAGGATCTCTACCAGGCATTCTTAAAACTACAGTACCCACCCGCAGAAGTGAAGAAACAAATTGACAGAACCAGATGGGTACCCAGAAGTCAACTACTGCAGGAGAAGCCCATGAAAAACAACAACAGAATGCCACTGGTCACCACCTACAACCCCCAAGCCAGACCTCTTCAACACATCATCAAAGATCTACAGCCTATTTTACAAGATGATCCCTCACTCTCTCAAGCCTTAGGAGGCAGACCTCTCCTTGCTTTCAGACAGCCCCCTAACCTTAAAAGGATACTTACCAGCAACTACAGATCATACAACAGAAACACTAAAGCAGGAACATATCCCTGCAACAGACCACGCTGCCAACTTTGCCCTCATATCTACACTGATGACACCATCACAGGGCCTAATCAAGCCACCTACTCCATCAAGGGCTCGTTCACCTGCTCATCCACCAATGTGGTTTATGCCATCATGTGCCGGAAATGCCCCTCTGCCTTATATATTGGACAAACAGGACAGTCTCTGCGCCAAAGAATAAATGGACACAAATCTGACATCAGAAATTGCAACACTACAAAACCAATAGGGGAACACTTCAATCTCCCTGCTCACTCCCTTGACGACTTGTTAATAGCTGTGTTGAAACAGATGAATAACAAATCACAGCTTCAAAGAGAGTCTGCAGAACTCGAACTTTTATTCAAATTTGACTCAGTTGTCTTGGGGTTAAACAGGGACTATGGATTTTTCTCTCATTACAACAAGTGATTTGACCTCACCCTCCTCTATGTGCTGTTCCCCAGTGTTTGAATCCTAACACCTATTTTGATTTGCTGTTACAGCCTGACCTGATCCTATGTCATACACTCCCCTGCATTTAATTTCCTCCCATTCTGTAAGTTTCCCATCTTCAAAGCGTCTGATGAAGTGGGATTTTCTCCCACGAAAGCTCATGTGATAAATAAATCTGTTAGTCTTTAAAAGTGCCACTGGACTCTGTTGTCTTTCATTTAAAAGAAAATCAAACTGAAGGGAATTTCAAAAGAAAAATCTTTTTCACTGAAGAATTAAAATATTTCACTTAAAATGTCAAAATGAAATATTTCTCTTTTTTAATTAATTGTTTTAAAACCAGAACTATTGAGGAAATTCAACATGATTTTGTCAAATGTTTTATTCCAACCTCAATCTGTATTTTTGACTGGAAAAATGTTTTGGTCTAAAAATTTCACCCAGTTCTCACAATGGCTTTTCCTTCTAAACAATGATCATTTACAAAAATATGCTTTCAAGGTGCTATGTAAAATAGGACAGTTCTGCTTGTACTCGGGGGGTGAAGGGGGAAGCTGAGATTCTGTATACTTTTATATGCTCTTCAGTGACTCCCACTCCATATCAGAGTCCCCTCATTTCATACCATACCAAAATGTTATGATTCCCCCTTCTTTCATTCCTTCACACACTAGATGTTCTGGGTGCCCCTCATTCCCCTATTTGCCAGATGACAAAGACTCTGATTTTGCTCACTAAATTCTTCCCCCCTCCCCCCAACCACAAAAAAGAGAAAGGGCTCTGTGTGACCCCAATTCAGGAGGAATGGGAGATTTCCCTCCCAACCACCATTATTATTTCTTTTCTTTCTCTTTGGAAGATAAAGATCGGCATTTTAATACTGTATAATGAGAATCATCAGAATTGAGATAGAACAAATTTGTTATAATGGAAGGTGTTCATGGCTGACTTCCACCAATTTTATAGACAATTACAGACTTGGCTGAGGTCATTGAGTATGCTCAGTAGATAGAAGCAGGTCTTTGTGTCCCATCCTGCTGTCACCATGCCAAAATTTGGATTTTCTTCTTTTGATGAAAATAAATATGGTTCTGTCAATTGAAGCCTAGATCATTACCTGACATTTTGGAATTGATTGATCCATTTAGCTCAAACAGACAAACAGAGAAAGACCATGAAGTTGAAGGGAGGGCCACGCTCTGCTCAGCCCATTAATGTAAGTATGAAAGAATGGAGAAAGATGACATCACAAGGAGCTGCACATATGCATGGACGCTTGCAAAGAGACATGCTTTGACAGTGAAGTGTGTTGTGTGAGCAATGATGGATTATCATATATTTAATGATGATGGTGTTCATAAATGCTCCTAATTCACTGACCCACTTATGAAAATCCATCCCATCTTTAAAGGCATTTGGCAGCACGCTTCAGTGCAGTGTTTTGCAAACCTGGGGTTCATGACACATCGATAGTTAATGAAAGACAATCAGAGGCATCTTGAGACATTGAAAATTGCAATGTAAAGCAAAGATAATATCCCTTCACCACTCCCCTCACACCTTTATGTTTCAAAGTGAAGCATTATCTGTGAAGTGCTCAGAACACATCCATAAGCCAGGCTTATGATTGTTGCATGGGTCCATTTTTACTCTTACAGTAAGCATAGGAAGGTCACAAAAAATGTTGATTCTCAACAAGAAGTTGCCTGGCTAGAACGGTTAAAAAGCACTAGTGTAACAGATAAGAAGCCTGCCTGAGATTCAATAGACACAGGCTCTGTTCAAAGCTTTACCATTAACCTGTTATATTGGACTGGTCATTCCACCACTTCATCTTTTCTCCCATTGTCTGGTCAATTTCGGCTGTAAGCAGAGGTGGCTTTTGGGGTAGGTGAAGTAGGTGCATGCCTAGGGCCCCGAGCAATAATGGGCCCCATTGCCTGCTTCTCCTAGACCCAAAACTTTGTCTTCCTCAGTTGGCACTGACAGCAGGATGAGGAGCTGGTGAAGGGGAACAGAGCCACGTGGAGGGGGAGCTGAGGTCAGGGGGGAGGGGCAGGGTGGCAAGGGGCGGCTGGGATCTGGAGCAGAGCCACAGAAGGGGGCGCCGTGGGCCTATAGGGGCCCTTCATAGGTCTATATGAGGCCCCACAATGAGCCTTCACCTAGGGCCCCCAATAGCCAAAGGCTACCTCTGGCTGTAAGCTGGGCCAGGGATTTTTTTCTGTTATTTGTACAGCATCTAACAAAATGGGATCTTAACTGATACTGCTGAGTTGCAAATAAAAGACCAAGGGCAGAAGTGAGATTGTCTGTATAGTCTTCGCTGGTATCACTTCAGCATTGGACTATGTGGCCTTGATTTTTTAAAATGATATTATCAATAAATCCCCCTGTGCATGATTGAGATAATGAACTCAAGGATGATGGAATCCCATGAGGTGTCTTAGGTATATATGAAAAATACATGCTAACGCTCCCATTTAAAACAGATTATATGTCCCTGCTAAAACAGCACAGAACTGCATCCTCCTAGGAAACTCAGTGCCTCAATATAACCAGATAATACAAATAATATTATCCAACCTTCCAGTCGGAGGCATTGTTCATCAATTCAGAAAAGTCTAAGGCATTTTACAAAATTCTGCTGTGCAGTCATCTTGATGGTTTCACACTCTGATTTATAAGTCACCAACAGGAAATAAAAATACAGATTTGCTAGAAGTCTGTGAGGAAACCAAGGGTAAGTAGCTTAATATTTCTGGATGTTCATGGTGGCAGATCTGACAGCTGGGAGAGATAGAATCCTGTGTACCTGTGTATTTTTTTTATAAAATTGTTGTTCCACTTGCATTGTGGATGTTTTCATCCCCAGTAATGTATTCTATGATTTGTCCTTCAAATTCTGCTCTGATGGTGACAGCCCCAGGCCAACAGCTGTCTCTTGCACTATTAAATTGTTCAGAATTTTAAGAACAATTTAAAATATATTGAACTGTATTTTATTCTTCCTTAACTTCAAATTATCCCTCTTGGTCCTCTCTTCTTCTAAGACTGTCAACAATTCCCCTTTTTCAAGCTGTATAACGCCACTGAAGAAGTTCTACATGATCTTCTGCCTCTTAGACTTTTCTCTTCTAGTTTACAGATATTCACATTTAATACTCTCCCCTTATGTTTCTTCCTTCAGATATAATATTTCCCAAACGTCTATTTTTTTTTTTAAATTTGCAGTGAGGTTTTTTGGGTTACATATTTTAGTGCAGTTGTAATTATAGACAGCTAACTAAAGGGCTAGGAATAAGCAATATATACAGAAGTTTTTAGATATAAGCAATGGCCACAAACAGTTTATTCATCTACTGGACTGTACAAAAATCTATAGAAATAACTTAACCATTTTCTAACACCTTTATTAATAATGTATGAACTCTTTATGTTCTGTTTATAAATGGAGCTTTAATAGAAAAGGTAAATATGTTTTAGCCTAGGTGATTTAGAAGCCTTTAGTTACCTTTTCAAGAAATATGGATACTTTTTAAAGGACCTTCTTAAAAGTATTTAGGCACCCATAGCCATAGAGACATGCCAAGAGAGATTTTCTAATGTGCTTTAGGCACTTTACCCCCATTGATTAGTGCCAAAGTGTTTTTGAAAATTCTACCAAGCACCTATCAGCCGAATCAGGTGCCTAAATTCCATTACAATGATGGCCCTTGGGAAACCAAGTCCTATTAACTTGCAATGAGATTCAATCTTTCAACTCCCTCATTCATGTTTGAAAATGGAATTTAAGCTGCCAAGTCACTGCAATGCATTTGAAAAGTGCAGAAATTTCGTACATCCTTGGAATTAAGGAATGAACACTTATACAGTAGTAAGAACATGAAATCAGATAACATAAGCAAAGAGGAGCAAACAGAAATCTCACTAGTTTTTGTATTCAGCCTAGTGCTGAGTCTTGAATGCTGAGTTCTTTTTCTCCTGAGAATTTTTTTACTCCCCATTCTTACCTAGAATCCACTCTTACAGTCTTCCCCATGGACAGCTTTGGAACACAGAGATTAAACCTGATTTTGCAAAGGGATCAAGTTGAGTTTCTGCCAAATGTTAGATGACACATTGCTGTCCTCTCCGCATTTCATGTTGTCATTCTTTCCTCAGCAGGGAAACCCCAGGCAAGGAATGGCTGCGAAAAATGTTACTGCAGTGACAGGATTCTTTCTGATGGGTCTTACAGATCAGCCAGCGCTCCAAGTCCCTCTTTTCATAACATTTCTATCCATTTATATTATCACCCTGGTGTGGAATCTGGGGATGATCCTTTTAATCAGGATAGATTCCCAACTCCATTCCCCCATGTATTTCTTCCTCAGTAACTTGTCCTTCATAGATATTTGCTGCACCTCAACCATTACCCCCAAAATGTTGATGACCTTATTGGATGGGAAGATCATATCTTTTTCTGGATGTGTGGCACAGCAGTTCTTTTACACGCTCTTCATACCCCTTGAAGCCCTCATGTTGGCAGTGATGGCCTATGATCGCTATGTAGCAGTATGTAATCCTCTACTCTATACTAGCTTGATGTCCAGAACTATTTGCCTGAGGCTCATTGCCGGTTCCTATGCTGTAGTGTTCATCAATGCTGTCGTACAAGTCAGCTGCACCTTCAATTTATCATTCTGCAACTCCAGAAGGATCCACCATTTTTTCTGTGACATCTATCCACTGCTGAAACTTTCATGCACTAACACCCGCATCAATGAGATTCTGCTCTTTGCTTTCAGCTTTGTCATTGGCTTGCCCACTTCACTGCAAATCCTCATCTCTTATGCCTATATACTCTCCACCATCCTGCAAATCCACTGTGCCAAAGGTAGGAACAAAGCCTTCTCCACCTGTACTTCCCATCTGATGGCTGTCTTTTTGTTCTATGGAAGCACTTTTTTTATATATTTACATCCTACACCCAACTATTCACTAGAGCACAACAAGGTGGTCTCTGTACTTCACACAGTAGTGATCCCCATGCTGAACCCTGTGATCTATAGCCTGAGGAACAATGAGGTCAAGCAAGCTATCGGGAAAATCATCCGCAAGAGGATTTCATTGTAAACCTGCTGAAAGATAGGCAGTGGCATACCGTGGGAGTGATAGGAGAGCACTATGCTCTTGGGTGCTGACCTGAGGAAAGCTTCTGACCTGAAAGAGGAGCTGCCCCCCTGCTGACTTCCCCAGTGGCTGCACCAACCTGGCCCCTCTGCCTCCCATTCTTGTGGCCCTTCCATGCCCATACTGGGTGCAACAAGGGAGCTGCATGGATGCTGACCTTGCAGGGGCCAGGCAATCATTCATCTCCCACCACTGCTGGGCAGCTTGGAGGTATTTCCCCATCTCACTTCCATCTTCACTGCACCACTGTGCCCACAGTGGGGTGGGGTGTGGGAGGATAGTGGGAAATGGACCCACAGAGCTCTGAGTCCCATGGGTAAGGATTGATGCCTTACGTCCCAAGTCCTCAGAAGGTAAAGGGTGGGCATACCTCAACTGACCAGTCATACCTTGAGCCTGCAGTAGGGTATAGGCAGGGTGTCCAGATTGTATGGGTAACAGAGCCATGGTAACACAACTGACAGCTCAAATTAGTCACCCAAGTACTCTCTCACCTGAGATTTTATCTACACACTCAGGTGGCTAGCCCAAACTACCACCCATGCTGCCCTATCTACACTGCTAATTTTACTCTGCTAGTTCAAACCAAGCTCATGTGTGAACATCGACCCAAGCAAAAAATTACACCTCCAGTGGCACTGTAGACTTACCCTATGATGGTAGTTGTTCTATGTCTTTTTCTCTTTATGATAATGTATTTTGTTTGTTTTTAGAAAGGACTTTTCCTTGTTCACTTCACCGGAATATTTTTCTTCCTTCCTTATTACAGTACAAGCCTTAATGTATTGTCTTACCACATCTCTATGAAGGCAACTGGGTGTAAAACATTACTATTTTGGCCAAATGTTGCTGCTTCTCTGGTGATGACTTTGAAGAATACATTTTTTCAGTCCTACATCTCAAGGCTAACTTCCTTATGATTACCAAATATCAACATCTTTTTACATGTTTTATGTTTTAGTATTTTTAAGTATAATTAAAAAATCGTAAACATATTTCTAAATAAGTTGTTTAAGCTTTGCCATGTTTGGTACCATTGTGTTCCTGGTTGAAACAGCTTTTGAATAATCCCCTACCTGACCCCTTTCTAACATAACTGTATTATCAAAATTTCCACCGACTTGAGGACCTGGAGCTGGGAGCTAGACCAGGACAGCAAGTCCACCTTGGCAAGCTGCAGAGACTAACACCAATAAATTTATGATTCTGTAGATTTTTTAAAATCACATAACATTTCCTTTACCTTTCTATCACCAACTCGACCATAGAATGAGATTTTTTTACCATAATAAGCTCCAGGACTATACATGTTGACATTTCTTGATTCACCTTCTGGTTTTTAATTTTAAATCCTTATTTATATTGTATCAGAAAAGACAATAAAATGTTACTAGTTTAAAAAATCCACTACTTTGCCTACCATTACATTTCTCTAGCTGTTCAGCTGTGTTAGTATCTATTAGTAAATATTAATTATTTTAGTCCTTTTCTTTCTGTGTATTTGATTCATTTAAATCTTAACTATTCTTTAGAATCTTTAGGATATTAACAAAGAGTTTGTTGAATTAAAAGGCCCAAAACACTGGTCCTTAATCGATAAGTAACCTTATTCAGGAATTCTGTGTATTAGACTGCATCCAATAATCCATGGCATCTCTATGTCTATGATGTTGGGGTAAGAAAGATATAGTGAAAGATATAATCTTGAAGAATCGTTAATCTTCTTTGCTGTAAATAATGATGTGTTCACATATAAATCAGGTGAATTGAGAATGTGTAGAAATGGCATCAGAACACATTTCTTTTGGCCACGACATTTTCTTCATTTAAAAGTCTTATATAATGACACCGGTATTGGAATTTAGTTGCAGAATAAAACTGCACCTCCCTTCAGCATCTCTTTATCAAATATTTACTTCAAAGGGTGGGAATGTGTCTATTCTTTCTGTATTATAGCTAGTGTTGTCCTGATCTCTGACTGATCAACTTTGGAAAAACAATTCCAACTGAGATGGTTCATCAATAATCATGAGTTGTCCTTAACTCAGACACAACAGCTCACAGTTCTCTCTGGTAATGGATTGGACAGCACTTCACAAGTTTGTTGTGAAAGGAAAGAATCTTTTTGTTAAAGTGCTTGAATTACATAATAAAATGAATAATTTATTTCAGAGATGATGGGAAAAATAGACACATCATTGGTTCAATGAATCTTTTTCAACCTGCATATGAAATAATAGGATTAATTAGTTGTCAATTAATCGAAAAACTGAAAATGCCCCAATTAAATGGCAGATAGATAGATTAATAGTACTCAACCAGCTTCAGCTTTAGAGAATATAAGAAACCAATTAGTGACTGCTTCAGACAGAATACTTCTCTTCACTACTAGTCAAACACAGACATGTATTGGACTTTATACCTAGATAATCATTGTGGCATGGACCATCTTTTGTTCTCTCTTTGTACAGCACCTCGCACAATCAGGTCCTGGTCTATGACCGGATTGCTAGATACTACTGTAATACAAATAGAAAATGATAAGAATAAATATACACGCTCATTTATTTTATAAACTAAATCAGAATTCCTTTTATATACTTTCCCATTTTTATAAGCAACTGGCTAATATAAATAAAATGACATGCATATTCACACAGAGAGAAAGGTATAAAAGCCACACATATATGTAGAGCCCTGCGCGGATACAAAAATGTGGAGCAGCATCTGATCTGAATCCGCTCAGTGTTAGCCTGTACCTGATCTGAAATCTGCATGCCGGGCTTTATGTCCATATACATCTGCACTGCCCCTGCCTCGCAGCAGCTCCTGCTCTGATTATAGAAGCAGAGTGTCTGTCTAGCTGCTGGGACAGAGGGGAGGAGGGAGTTGCTGGGACTCCTAGGCTATGTCTACACTTGCTAAAATTTGTTCGAATTAGTTAGTTCGAACTAACTAATTCGAATGAATTTTAGTTAGTTCGAATTAACTTAATTCGAGCTAGCATGGCCACACTGGAATGTTAGTTCGAACTAAGCAAACACTTGCTTAGTTCGAATTAGCGATCCCCATTCATTTCAGTGGCCGGTTAGTTCGAACTAAGAAATTAGTTCGAATTAACATGGCCACATTGGTTAATTCGAACTAGTTAGTTTGAATTAACCCCTTAGTTTGAATACCCTATTCGAACTTATTTGTTCGAATTAAGGAAGCCCTTAATTCCAACTAACTAAAGCCTAGTGTAGCCATGGCTTTAGTTAGTTCAAATTAAGCCTCCTTAATTCAAACTAATTTGCCAGTGTAGACATAGCCCTAGAGTCAGAGGTGGGACTAGCCAGTAAGCTGAGCTCCCATGAGTGACTGTCTCTGATTGGCTGGCAGACCGCAAGCGGAGCTGCGCTGGGATTGGCTGAAGTGCTTCCTTTCTTCCCTACTGTGCTGTTGAACATTGCTCACTGCTCTCCACAAGCTGCGGCAGAGGCACAGTTGCAGTGATTGCACCCTGGGCAGATAAAAATAGAATCTGTATCTGATCTCCAATCTGCAACAATGGATCTGCAGATATCTGCAGCTGCAGCCGCGGAGGTGGATACCTGCGGATCTGAAGCGGATACCCGCAGATCTGCCTGGCTCTCTATATATGCATTCACAAACACATATTGATATTAGAAGTATTAGAATAGTGCTTAGGAGCCCTAGTTGTGGAGCAGGATTCAATTGTAGTAGACACTGTAAAAACACAGAACAACAACGACAAAAAAGCTTCTGCCCCCAAAAGCTTCCAATTTAAGCATAAGACAAGAGAACATAAGACAAAAGGAAGTATAAGGAAATAAAGAGTATGTCAGTGTAGACCAAGCCAAAGAGACAGCTTTGGCCAGCTGATAACCAGTCTTTCAGCACACCAGAAGCCAAACTACCTTGAAGCTGCTCAAGGGCTTCATGGTAAAAGAGAGTTTTAAGGAGAGATTGCAGGCTTTAAAGCTTTTGAGTCTTTTAAAGCTCATACTCGATGGAATCAGTGATGTGTGAGTGAGAGAGAGAGGCTAAAATTTGAGACCACTGAGAAGAGATCTGGGTAGTGAACTAGCAAACTAAAAATTACAAATTTTATTACCAGAATATCACCATCTTGGCCACACAGAAGAAGAGACTACAGATTTACCTCCATTAGTGGATCCATCTCCTAATGTGTTTTTTCAGACTGGGAATGCTTCTGTCAATGACCATTTCAGGCAAATAAGTCTTCATCACCTTTCAGGAGTGAACTTCGAATTTTCATTCTGAAATTATCATAAATAAATTATGGGGCAGGTAACTGCAGCACGCAGACTCAGAAATCAAGTGGAAAATAATATAGTAGAGCTACAGAATTACAAACACTTCTGGTATGGAGATTATTCATAACTCTGAAATGTTCATAATTCTGGACAAAACATTATGATTGTTCTTTCAAAATTTACAGTTGTATGTGTCCCCATGCAAGGATCTCCCATGCCAAGGTCTCTGTGTGTCCTCCTCTCCTCACCACCATTTTTTGTTTCAGTATGGGAGATAAATATCAACATTTTAATCCTTTATCATGACAATCAGAAGAATTAAGATAGGGCAGCATACAGTTATGAGGGAAGATATTAATGGCTTCCTCAACCAGTTCTTGGATATATAGACAACTACAGACTTGAATGAGGCTACTGAGTTTGCCCAGCAGACTGGCTCCACATGTCGCTTATTCCCATTTTCTCATTTTCACCAAAACCAATAGGGTTCTGCCCATTGCTGCCTAGATTATTACCTGGAATTGATTCTATGTGTTTTTCAATAGCTATTGTATTACATGAGGTCAGATAAACAGAGAAGTCATTAAGTTCAAAGTAGGGCCTTGTGCTGCTTGTCTAATTAGTGTAAGCATAAAAAAATAGGGGAAGAAGAAACCTCAAGGTGTTATAGAGATGAACTGGTTGATATTATGACATACTTCTTATGTCAGAAGTAATAGGTGAACATGTATTTAAAAACTATGGGTTCAGTGATTCTTATTACATATGTCTTGACCCACAGGAAATTAACCCAAGAAAATCAAGGGGATCTGAAGGAATTGAATTTTACAATTTAAAACAAAAATAATATCTCTTTGCCACTCCTCACACCACTGTTATCCTTAAAGGTCAACATGCCTTGTCAACCACTTGAAACACACACTCAAATACATTAGATAGGCTTATGCTGGTTATGGTGAATCCATTTTTTACTCTTGTATTTACTAGACATACATTGTCTCAACTACACATTCAGTCATGAGGCCTCAGAGCATAGACATGATGGGACATATTGAGGGCAGAAAGCCTCATGTGCCCGCTGTGAAGCAGGTGTGTTAAAGACACTGACTTTGGGGAGTAACAACTGCAGGAACAGGACAGAGGCTGAGGGAGGTGTCTATGACCCCAATGCTCAGGGAGCTGGGCAGGAAGGTCTGATATGCATACCTTCCAAAAGAGATAGGGGCTTACCAATGTGAACTAGGAGTTTCAGGGCTCCTCTTTCCAGGAGAATCCACAGGGAACATAAGCAGAGTCAGTATGGCTATGTCTACACTTGTAAAGTTAAGTCAACTTAAGAAGATTGACTTTAAGTCAGCCTTGTTAAGTCGGCTAAAAGGAGTGGCTACACTTTAAGTCGACTTAAGTCGACCTTGTTAAGTCGACTTAACAGTAGACATAGCCATCCACACTGGCTTTAAGTCAACTTAAGAAGTTGACTTAAGGCTTAAGTAAACCTTCAGAGGTAGTTATTAAGTCGACTGAAGGAAGCGCTTAAGTCAACTTAATAAAAGTCCATTGTGGACATGGCTTTGTGTAGGTCAACTTAAGCATCCTTAAGTGGACCTAAGTTGCTAGTGTAGATGCACCTATATGTGTCTCCCTCACCACTAGAGTTGTATTTCACCTTGCAGTCTCACCATTATGTCTAGGACCTTTTGTTCCCCCTCCTTCATTATTGCGGGTGTATCTTGTATAAATGAGTCTATTGGGTTTTGATTGTATAACAGTTTTAAAATCAGAAACTCACGTGTTTAGCTCTTGTTTGTATTGATGTTTCAGTTTCACTGAGGCCTTAAAAAAAGGCCTAGCTAGCCAGCAAAAATACCTATTCATTTCTGCTGATTGTTGTAGCCTGCTTATTACTCCAGCAGAGCAACTGGTCCTGTAGTGAGAGTAAAAGTAGAAGTAGAAAATTAAAAATAACTTATTCAATTTAAAATATCCAAATGAGGCCCTATGTATGCATCAAATAAAATAAACACATGCAATCTTTTGAGTTATTTTACCAGTTTTATGACCCTTCAGCTTTATCAGTATAAGATTCCCCTCAGGACAGTAGGAAAAATGAGCTGAGGGATCTCGTGTTCCCATGACGCACTACCACAAAATCTGAAAAAGTCCATATAAAGCCTCAGATGCCAAATAACCCAGCCATCTCTTCCCAGTCAGAATCTAGCCAGGATCTTCCCAGGCAAAAAGACAGTTGTCAAACATTCAAACAGCCAAAGTCATTTCACTGAAATCTGAACATGAATTTCCTTAATGATTGTGTAATTCAGATCTTGGGCTATCTAGGAAGCAAATAAGTGTGGATTCCCCTGATTTTCCAGCAGCTGCATGGTAAGTCACTTATATTTCTGGATGTTCAGAGTCATAGCGCAGGAACAGAAAGATTCTTTTGTCTCACTGAGTCCAGTTTCCTTTCCTCACATTGTTCTGACTTCTTTCTACCTTAGGCAGGGATTTGTGTTCAGTTGATATTTTCTGCAGTATGCTTTTGAATCTCGATAGTCCCACTGCTCAGTTACAGAGCCTTTTCTAACATAGTGTCCAAAATTTCTCTCCTTAAGCTTCTCCATAACCTTCTGTCTTTACTTTCTACCTTCATCTTCCTCATCCTACCTTCTTTTAAGACAGTGAGTTATTCCCCCTTGTTACGGGTTGCACTTCCATGCACCCCTAGGGCATGATCTATGTAACTTTTCTGTTCAGTTTTGCAATGTGATTGTGTGATTTGATGTCAAACATGCCATAACATTCCTTTGTGAATGCTCACAACATATTCTTCATAATTACCGTGCTGCCATGTTTCCTACAGCAACATGTGTGTACAGATGTGAAGCATGTTACAGGGTTCAGACTCTCAGGACTATCTCTAGCATGGAGTCTGGAGAATCACATGACAAAGGGAATGCAAATACTCTCCCTGGCTCAGGTAGAAGTAAAGAGAATCATACAGCAGCACAGAGGGGGAGGGACTGTCAGGAGTTTGTAAAAACAAACACACAGACCTTTTGGGAGAGAAGCAGCAGGCTTTTGCCTGAGAGACTCCATCTTGCAACTTTCTCCAACTTCAAGCAAGATCTCGGCCCTGCCTTGTAATAGGCAGAGAATGACTGCAAAACACCAAACAGCCAAACACCTTGTGCGTAATCTTGGACTATGAGGTGAGTTTAGATAGAGATATTAGATTAGTATTCGGTTTATACCTTTTATTTTGATAGTGGTCACTCCTGACTCATTTATACAGTGATTGGCCATTTTCTCACTTGAAATCATACTCTGATCAATAAACTAGTATTTGTTTTGTCTAAAGCTGTGTGGTCTTTAGAGGGTGTGGATGTGGTAGACTGGGCATGACCCACTTCTTTGTTAAGTGGATGGATTTGAGACCATGGTGATTGGGAGCGGGTCCCAATCCCTGTAAGGCAGTGACTCCCAGTGTAATGTCTGGGGCTGGGTGTGCTCGCTTGGGGACCAACACCTGTGTGGCTAGTGGATTTACGTCCACTGCCTGGGACCAATTACACTCTGGTGGCTGGTGTGAACTGACTCAGGAGTGAGTGGTCACCTGGCAGGGCAGGGTAAATTGGGGTTCAGGAGTGAGGTTTGAGGGGTCGTAGCAGCACATCAGATCGGATCTGGGGAGCAGGCTGTAACACCCCTTCTTAATGTACATTGGTCCACAGAAGCTATTTATTCTGCATTTGTCCCTCTGTTAGTCTTTTTATTATAGTTGCACACTTTCACAGTAATATTCAATCTTCTCTCTACCTTATGTTTTTTCTTCCGTGACTACCCTTTGCATTTTCTTTAGTTTTCAGCAAAGTTGTTTTCTTAAGGAATGATAATGTATATACAGAAATAAAAATAAATTGATATTAGCATTAAAATAAAAAGTAAACAGAAAGCTGGAGAGATCTCAGTCCAGATCTTTGAGCCCTGGATGTTGAGCTCAAATTTGTCTGACCATGCCCTACTCTTAAGAATTACTCTGTCTTGGTTACAAAGTGAGCTGCACTTCTGTCCTCTTTGTATGTTTCTGAGTGCCAGTTTCTGGCCTTTATTTGTCTTGGAATAGAATCTCACAATGTTTCTACCATGACCTGGCTGCATACCTCTCTGTATACCAACTGTTTATCATCCTGCAGGTCTCACTGGCTTTCTAGCTTCTGTGTTTTCTTTTCTTGGGAACCCATGACCAATAAGTCTTCTCCAAACTAATTGTTATTGTTTAGCGTTTTCAACAAAGCATCATACAGATGGGGATGAAAAAGGACTTCAATTAAATTGTGTATGAAGGCTCTTGAAGACTCATCATCCCATAATAGTGACCAAGTCAGGTCTAAGACACTTCTATTGGATCTGGTTCCCCCCTTGCATCTCTGGGAGACTGTCCTTTTAAAATTTACAAGCATTATTTTTTTTGCAGGAAGCTTATTCCTGACCTTTGCCCCCCAACTCATTATCAAGGTTGTCAGAACTAATAGATTCATATAAGGCCAGAAGGCACCACCGTAATTGTTTAGTCTGGCCTCCTCTATAACATAGACCAAAGAACTTCCCCAAAATAATTTCTAGAAGACAACTTTTAGGAAAAAATATCCAACATCTTCTTTTCCTTACCTTTATGCCCCTTTTCCTGGTAAGGGTCGCGGTAGCAGCATGGAGTGTAAGGATCCAACATAGATCTAAAAATGGCCAGTGATAGAGAATCTATCACAACACTTGTTAAACTAGTGATTGATTGCCCTCATCATTAAAAATTATGCTTTATTTCCAGTTTGAATTTCTTTAACTTCAACTTCCAGCCATTGCATTGTGATAGAGAATCCAGCATGATGCTAGATCTGTTTTTACAATGGTTATTTATCCTCACTTAAGAATTTACACCTCATGTCCAGTCTGAACTTGACTGGCTTCAGTTTCTAGTCATTGAATAATGTTACACCTTTCTCTGCCAGACTGAAGAGTCCATTGTCAAATATTTGTTCCCCATGTAGATGCTTATGGACTGTAATCAAGTCACCTCTTAACCTTCTCTTTGTTAAACTAAATAGGGTGTGTGGAGGAAAAGAACAAGATGCTAAAGTTAGCCTAGTTCTCAGGACAGCTGGACCCAGGCCTTCTCAGATCTGACTCCATGTTCTTTGGGTCAGACTCCATGATGCTTGCCATCTTGAACAATGCCTCAGTGACTAACCCTGGCCCCACACCTCTGCATTCTTTCATTATCAAAGCCACCCACACCCCCCTGTGCTCCAGGTCTTGATTAGTTCAAGGCACCCCACTCGAGCCTCCCTTCTTTTGTCACCCTCCACCCTTGTTCCCACCTTCCAGCCCCCACCCACTGATCAGATACCCCAGAATCAAATTTAAACAAGGCGGTTGTAATACTGTGAAAACTCATGTAGTGTTTGCCCAGCTGCTAACTATTTCACACTTTCTGGTTGCTCAAGAAATTATCCTTTAACATGATTAAGCGCCTAATGGGTTTTCTCTTGCGAACACATTGTAACGGGTCTTTAGCACTGATTGTAACTAAGTTTCTTGCCTTTAACCATGTTAAATGTTTTTGGTTTTGCACCTATTATCATCTCTGTCGAAAAATTCTGTATAAAAGAAGAGAAACTCTGTATTGTCCTTTGGAAATGCTCCCCACCAGCCAGAGCCTCTGTTGCTGGATGTGGTGACCCTTTCCCCATAGCTATGCAATTTTTTTATTTTTTTATTTTGAATAAAGATTTCTGTTAACCCAGAAAAATTCTTAGTCCTTTGTTTATTTGGAACAAGGCTATTTTTACTAACTAACATTTTACCCTGACAGGTGAGATCTTTGAGTCTATCACTCTAAGGCATGTTTCCTAATCCTTGAATCATAGAATCATAGGGTGTGTCTACATTTACAAATTAAGTCAATTTAAGGAGGCTTAAGTCGATCTAAAATACTCCATGTCTACACTGCGCTTTCCTTAAGTTGACTTAAGCTGCCCCTTAAGTCGAATTAAGGAAAAGTTAGTTCGAATTAATAACACCTTGTTTTAATTCGAACTAGCGCTTAAGTCTACTTTATTAAGTCGACTTAAGTCAGTGGAGATGGGGATTAGCACCTTGGTGGAGCTTATTAAGTCGACTTAAAATGTTAAGTCGATTTAATAAGGTAGAAAAGGGGTCACGTCTACACTTGAAAAGGTAAGTCGACTTTTGTTAAGTCGACTTAATAAGGGTCCACTTTAAGTTGACTTAAAGTCAACCTTATTAAGTCGACTTCATAAAGTTGACCTAATTGTTCAAGTGTAGACATAGGCATAGAAACAGGAAGGGACCATGAAAGGTCATTGAGTCCAGCCTCCGGAACTCATGGCAGAACCAAGTACCATCTTAAACCATCCCTGACAGGTACTTGTATAACCTGATCTTAAAAATTTCTAATGATGGAGAGTCCATAACCTCCCTAGGCAATTTGTTTCAGTGGTTAATCACCCTAACAGTTAGGAATTTTTTCCTAATGTCCAACCTAAACCTCCATTGCTGTAATTTAAGCCCATTGCTTCTTGAAAAATGTTATCATGTCCCCTCTCAGTCTCCTCTTTTCCAGACTTAACAAATCCAGTTCTTACAATCTTCCCTCATAAGTCAAGTGTTCCAGACCATTAATCATTCTTCTTGATCTTCTCTGGACTTTTTCCAATTTATCCACATCTTTCCTTGAACTGAAGTGCCCAGAACTGAACACAATACTCTATTTGAGGACTAATCAGTGCAGAGTAGAGCGGAAGAATTAGGCTCTTTTTAAACCCTCTCCAATTTATCAATATCCTTCTTGATTTGTGGACATCACAACTGGACACCTTATTCCAGCAACATTTGCACCAGTGACAAATACAGAGCTAAAATAAGCTCTCAACTCCTACTTGAGTTTCCTCTATTTATGCATCCCAGGATTGAATCCTTTTGGCCACAGGATTGGGACTGGGAGCTCAGGTTCAACTGACTACCCACCATAACCCACAAATCTTTTTCAGAGTCATTGTTTCCCAGGATAGAGTCTTCAATACTCTAAATTTGTCTTATGTTACTTATAGCCACATTAAAATTCACAACCTTTGCTTGAATCCAGATTACCAAGCAATCCCAATCACTCTGTATAACTGATCTGTCCTCTTTATTACTTATCATTCCCCCAAATTTTGTGTCATCTGCCAATTTTATCATTGATGATTTTATGTCTTCTTAATTCCAGATCAGTCTCCTACTAACTCATGGAAACTGACCATCTTGAGTTGCCGTGTCCTTCTTCCTGCATGGTTCATCCAAGAAAGTGCCTTAGTTGACAAGTGATTAAACTAAAATATTCATAGAGAACACATCATCCCATACCCAGGTCAACCCACAGTATTAACAGTCGCACCTTCCCAGGGACAGCTCTAGAAGGCAGAATTAAAACAAATTCTTTTTTTTTTTTTTTTTTTGAACAGGTGGAGCTGCTGCTCACAAGCATGGGCACACTCTATGCTTCTCCATTTTTATGTTGTCATTCTTTTTCCTGACAGACTACTCTTATTCAAGGAATGACTGGGGGAAATTACTCCATGGTGACGGAATTCATCCTCCTGGGACTAATGGATCAGCCAAAGCAAAAGGTTGTTTTATTCATCATGTTTCTAATAATCTATGCTACCAGCCTGCTGGGGAATCTGGGAATGATCATGTTAATTAGGGTCGACACCAAACTTCACACCCCCATGTACTTCTTCCTCAGTAACTTGTCCCTCATAGATATCTGCTGCACCTCAACCATTACCCCCAAGTTACTGGCAACACTGTTATCTGATGAGAAGAGCATTTCGTTCTCTGGTTGTGTGATGCAGTTGTTTCTCTGTGCAGGATTTGTGACTGTAGAGACCATCCTGTTGGCAGTGATGGCATACGACCGCTATGTAGCCATATGTAATCCTTTGCTTTACAGCACAGTGATGTCCCATGCGGCATGCCTTCGGCTTGTTGCTGGTTCCTATGCGGCTGGCTTCACCAGCGCCATCGTGCAGGTCAGCTACACCTTCAGTTTATCATTCTGCAGCTCCAACAGGATCCACCATTTCTTCTGTGACATCCACCCGCTGCTGGAACTCTCCTGCACTGACACCCACCTCAACGGGATTGTGCTGGTTGTTTTCACTTCTCTCATTGGCTTGCCGACTGCCCTGGAAATCCTTGTCTCCTATATTTACATTCTCTCCACCATCCTGCGGATCCGCTCTGTGGACGGAAGACGCAAAGCATTCTCCACCTGCACCTCCCACCTGTCAGCTGTCACTGTGTTCTACGGAAGTGCTCTGTTTATATACTTACACCCTTCGTCTAGCTACTCACTGCACAACAGCAGGGTGGCCTCTGTGTTTTACACAGTGGTGATCCCTATGCTAAACCCCTTGATCTACAGCCTGAGGAACAAGGAGGTGAAGGGAGCCATCAGGAAAACCCTCAGCAGGAATGTTTGTTTGTAGCACTGACTGTAGAAACTTGATAAAGATTTCATAATCTCTTGTGACTAGGTGGATAAAATACCATCTGGTTCTTCCTGGAGAGAACAGATGTGCCTCAGCATAGGGGAATATTTTTTTTCATTGCTTCTGTAACCTTTGGGTGGGCTGAATTCATTTAGTTGCCCTTCTCCAGTGCCCCAGAGAAATCAATCCCAATCCCTGTGGAGGAAGCAGCTGGAGACCCAGGATCCAGTCTGTACAGGACTCACAGCGAAGCTTGCTCAGAGCTACACTCACACATTAAAATACTACTACATTAAACATAACAATGAACTTTATTAACTACTAACTAAATGAACCTTAACCTAAGAAAACAAACTACAATTAACCAAGAACAATCCTTGCATGAAAGATACCCAAGAGTCCCAAAGTCTGTGTGGAGTTCACCCAACTCTCAGCTACAGTCTCTGTTCCAGCGTGGAAGCTTGAGTAGCAAGAAATAGCTGTCCTCTTCTTTCTTTGCTGGGATCCTCTGTAGCATTACATGCAGGCTTTCTCTTCTTCTCTGCAACCAGCCCTCAGTCCCATATGCATGTCTGCAAGGTCTGGTGCAAATAACTCCTTTACATGGAGAAAACATCTTGTTCACTCCTGGCTCAGCTCCTCTCCAGAACACTGAGCACATGGTCTCCCCTCAAGGCAGCTCCTGCCTGCTGTCTGCTCAGGCTGCTGCTCTCCAGTCATCTGATCACACCAGCAGGGTACACTGTGGAGCATGCTCAAATTGCTACCACTCCCTGCTACTGGAAGTTTCCAGTTGTTTCCAGTTGTGGGTCACTAATCTGCCCAACAACAGTAACCCACCCTCAGCAGGTCTCTCAGAGATAGCCTTTTCAGGCATATGGGTTACACTTCATTAAGGGGTGTAACAGAGTTTGCTCTGACACCCTTTGGGTTTGATCCTTCACACCCACAAACAACACCCAGACATCCATTGACTGCTCCTTCCAGTGCTCTTTATTCATAAGTATTCCCTCCACCAGCCATATGCAGTCTCTGTTTAGGCTCAGGGGTCTCACAATACCAGCCCTTACACCAGGCAGCTCCCTTCCCAGAGGCTTCCACATCCCCCCTGGGCTGGCCACTTGCCTCCTTTCTGGCAGCATCAGCACAAATTAACACTCAATGGCAACTTGCTTCCTTCCTCTGAGCTTTTCCCTGTGAAACTTAATAGGGCTTGGCTCAGGGAGCCTCCCAGCTGCTCCTCATCAGTCCCCTTTCCTGCATGTTTCCCAGATGCTTCCATTTCCCTGACCTTTAGGGCTCAAGTAGCAGGGCAGGCTAAGGCTGAATCTGCTACAAGGGGGT
Source organism: Pelusios castaneus (assembly GCA_007922175.1). Taxonomy (NCBI): domain Eukaryota; kingdom Metazoa; phylum Chordata; order Testudines; family Pelomedusidae; genus Pelusios; species Pelusios castaneus. The sequence continues at coordinate 352,185 of ML685957.1, forward strand.
TTAATTATCTTATTCAGAGTTGGGAAACCCTGCCCAGCAATGCAGCGTCCCAGAGTCATGGCATACACATTTGCATCATGAGGACCAGCTCATGTAAGACGATGGTCTGAGCCAAACAACTTTGGTTTGCAAAGTTAAATCCACCATAATGACTCATTAAGGGTCATCAGCAAGTTTAGGCTTGAAATTAGATGATGGTTTCTAAGCATCATAGGAGTGATGCTCTACCTTCCAAAGGGGGACAATACAGGGGGAAAAGCCTAACTGGCCTTAAGTCTGAGCTTGACAGGCCTATAGAGGAGATGTATAAGTATATGATGAGACTGCCTAGAATGGCATGAGTTACTATAGAGAATTCTTTCCCAGGTGTCTGACTGTGGGTCTTGCCCACATGCTCAGGGTCTTACTGAACAGTGTATTTGGGGTTGGAAAGGAATTTTCCATGGGTCAGATTGGCAGAGACCCCGGAGATTTTAGTCATCCTCTGCAGCATGGGGCACAGGTCACTTGCAGATTTAAACTAGTGTAAATGGTGGATTCTTTGTAACCTGAAGTGTTTGAGTCATGATTTGCAGACTTCAATAAAATCAGTGGCTATGTCTACACTTGAAAAGTTAAGTCGACTCTGTTAAGTCGACTTAACAAGGTCGACTTTAAGTCGACTTAAGAGAGTGGCTACACTTTAAGTTGACTTAAGTAGACCTTGTTAAGTCAACTTAACAGTAGACATAGCCATCCACACTGGCTTTAAGTTGACTTAATAAGGTCAACTTAGTGCTATTCCCTGTCCACACTGGCTTTAAGTCGACTGAAGAAGGTCAACTTAAGGCTTAAGTTGACCTTCAGAGGTGGAGTTATTAAGTCGATTGTCTAATTCATTCAGACTGAGTGGCTTTAGGTGCCCAAATAATGAAGCAACCATTGGGTTGGAGGGTGTGGGAAGATAGATAGGAGTTCTCCTGATAGACCCTGAAGATGTTTCTGCTACCTTGAGGGAAAAAATCAGATTGAACAATGTGGGTTAAAGAGAGCTAGACTCTCTCAGACAAACTGGGAAGGAAGAAGACCAGCAGGGCATTCTGTGAGGAGTGACCAGGGTGCATCAGTGTAGGTCAGAACTTGCTCTGAGAATGGCCATGGGCTCAGTTTCTCTCCAATAAGTTAAGAGAAAAGCTGATGTCGCTTATCTTTCAGAGACACAGAACAGTAGATGAGGCTAATGATGTGGGTAGGAAATTAGTTGATTTACAATCCTTTGTCTTTAACAGTTTGCTCCAACTGTTGAATAAAAACACATTGGTTTTGGAAGGCTGTTGGTCACAGTCACTAGTCTCATGTTCCTGAAAGGGGGAAATGAAGGCACATGAAACCAAATCAAACCTGCAATGTGACAAACTGTTCATATAGCTTCTTTGTAAAACAAGATTAATAAAATTGGGATTTAACAGCTTGGATCAGAGATAACTAAGTAAGACTATACTAGAGCTGTATAAAATGATGAATGGTGTGACAAAGTAAATGAGAATGTGTTATTTACTCCTTCTCATAACATAAGAACTAGGTGTCCCCAAATGAAAGTAATAGTCAACAGGTTTAAAATGAACACAAAGAAGTATTTCTTCACACAATGCACAGTTAACCTGTGGAACTCTTTGCCACAGTGAAGGCCAAGACTATAACAAGGTTCAAAGAAGAACTAGATAAGTTTCTGGAGGACAGGTCCATCAGTGACTATTATCCAGGATGGACAGGGATGCTAAGCCATGTTCTGAAGTGTCCCTGGCTTCTTTTTTTCAATCACTAGGAATGGGCAACAGGGGAATGGATCACTTGATTCATCTGTTCTGTTTACCTGTTCTGTTAATTCCCTCTGAAGCATCTGGCACCAGCCATTGTTAGAAGACAGGATACTGGACTAGACACACAATTGGTCTGACCCAGTGCAGCTGGTATGTTCTTATTTTTTATATGTACCTGGATGGTTCTTCATGATGATTTACCAGACATTTTAGGTTTCAGATGGACACACAGAAAAGAGACAATCCTGATATCTTATTATACACATTTCCTGTCTTTTGGAAGTTTGAGTTGTCAATACCTTAAATCTTCATTTCCTGGTTTTCAGAGGTTGAACTCAACATTCTGGGCGAGCATGAGATACCAGATGGCAACCCTAACTCTCTTATAATTATATTTTTTGTCAATAAGTTTCCTAGTTTGTTTGTTTTCCTTCTAGCAGAAAGGGAAATGAGTTTTATAGGAGTTAGTGGTCATTTGAACAGTTGTAGTTACCATGTGTGGTCAGTCAGGAGGCCAGTGGCACAAGAAGAAAATAGTCCCAGTCCATTGATCTCTCCACTAACGTAAGTTGATTTTCCACTGAAATGACATAAAGAGCATTTTAATTGCTTGCTCTTTCTCCCTCTGGGACCATAAGAGATGAGGCGTTTCAGGGACTAGTCCCCAGGTGTCAAAACAGCACAGAGTAAAACCTCCTGTATCCTCTATAGCAGTGCCTTCTGCAGTGAAGAAAGACATCGCTGTGTTCCACAGGATGAGCTGGTATTTACAGGATTTGACATAAACTAGAATAAATATCATGTTCAGGTGTGGCGTGGCCTCAGTTTGCTGTGAGTGCAGCTTGCCTGGAACCTCCATAAGCAGGTTCCCTGGATAATAGAGTAATTTTTACAGAATGTGTATCTAAGTTTCATCTAAGAAGCTCATGGAATTTTACACAGTGGGGTAAGTTTCACTGTCGCCTGTTCTAAAGATGAGGGAATAGAGGCACAGAGAAGAACGATGACCAGCCCAGGGTCATAGAGTAAATCAGGGAAGGAACTGGGAAGACAACCTTCTCCCGACTCCCTCTCTACCCCACCTGCTGCATCACATGGCATCTGAGTTTGTCAATGCCAGTATCCATATACGGTAGTCAGATTTGCTATATTTTAGATGTCTGCTGATCAGTACAACCAAGGTTTAAATTGTGATACTAGTATGGTGTATAGACAGCTGGATGATGATGATGATGATGATGATGATGATGATGATGATGATGATGATGTCAAGAATCCCACCCAAGGCCCAGCTGTGGTATGCACTGTACAGACAAGTAACAAACAAGACTTCCCCTGTCCCTAAAGGCTCACCATTTTATATATGAGGTAATAATAATGAATGATAGAATTAATATTACTGACTATTATAACTAGCTTTTACACAGCACTTTTAATCTGTGGATCTCAAAGTATGTTACAAAAGAGGTCAGTATCATTATTCCCATGCTGCACATTTGGGGAGTTACATATTCAGGCTGATGGAAGGATTTCCATTGACTCCAGTGGGCTTTGGATCAGATCCATTTGGTGCAGTGGTGCTATGACAGAGTTCTTTACGGGTCTGGTCTAAGTTTCATTGATCAGATCTCTTTTCATGAATACTGGCATGAACAAGGTATATCTGATCCACTTACTGGGCCACAAAACAGCAAATAAATAATGATCCTGTGTATACAGAAATAGAAACAGCTATGGACATACAGATTTGTATGTAAGGTTGTGAATATGTGTGTGTGCGCATAGATGTATATATTTATGTGTGCATTTGTGAATAAAATCATGTTGCAGGTGAACATACATGCGAGTTTGTGTGTACCTGTTCATGTGTGCACATGCAGGTTTGTGTGACAGTACATATTGTTTGTGTGTCATGTATAGATACATGTCGATGTATGTAAATATAAGTATGTGATGACATTTGTGGGATTGTGTGTCTGTGTACGTACATGTGTGGTGATGGTGGAGTGTGTGTGTGTGTCTTTGTAAAGCTAAAGGTAATAAAATCATTGATAGCAAAATAGATCTCCTCTTGTGCTTATTGTAATCAGTAGGTATAATTCCATGGCATTCAGCAGCTTCAGAACTGGGATCAACATGACCTATAATAATCTCTGCTTTCCTTTGGTTTCCTTGCAGATATATTCCTGCTCCTCTCCTTGCTGTGTGAAGATTAATTTGGGCATGATCTGCAGCCACTTAAACAAATGGCTGGCAAAAATCACACCCTGGTGGCAGACTTTGTTCTTGTAGGTTTCATGGATCACCCAGAGCTACAGGTCCCACTCTTCTTCCTGTTCTTAGTGATCTATATTATCACCCTGGTGGGGAATCTTGGGATGATCCTGTTAATCAGAAGTGATTCTCAACTCCACACCCCCATGTATTTTTTCCTCAGCCACTTGTCATTTGTAGATATCTGCTATTCCTCTGTTATCACACCCAAGATGCTGGTGAATTTTCTAGCTAAGAATAAAGTCATTTCATTCATTGGGTGCGCCATGCAATTTTGTTTCTTTGCTGGTCTGGGAGGGACAGAAAGCCTCCTGCTGGTTGTGATGGCGTATGACCGCTACATGGCCATCTGTAACCCCCTCATCTATACAGTTGTCATGTCCCAGAGGTCATGCTCTTGGTTGGTGTCTGTCTCCTATGGGAGCAGCTTCGTGAACTCAGTCGCACAGACAATCTCCACATTTCAGCTTCCCTTCTGTGGCCCGAATGCCATCAATAATTTCTTCTGTGACATTACATCCCTCTTGAAACTCTCCTGTGTCCCCACTCAAGTGAATGAGATAGTGATCTTTGCAGCTGCATGCTTCCTTGGGATCTGTTCTTGTCTAACCATCCTCGTCTCTTACTTCTACGTCCTCTCTTCCATGCTGAAGATCCACTCCACTGAGGGCAGGCGAAAAGCCTTCTCCACCTGTGCCTCCCACTTGACAGCTGTCACCATTTTCTATGGTACCCTCTTCTTCATCTATTTGAGACCTGGTTCCAGTCACTCCCAGGACATAGACAAAGTGGCCTCCGTGTTCTACACAGCGGTGATCCCCATGCTGAACCCCCTGATCTACAGTGTGAGGAACAGGGAGGTGAAGGCTGCCCTCAGGAAGGCAATGCACAAACTTGCCAGCCTTTAAAACTGAGACACCGCCACAGACTAGGGATTTGCAAAGAGAAAGAGAAAACAAATTATTCCTGCTACTTGTGATGAAATACAGCAGACAGGAGAATGATGACTACACCTGAGGTTACAAAATACGTTTATACAGCACCTCCCACAATAGGGGTCTGGTCCATGACTGAGGTTTTGAAGTCTCTGGTCCTACAACAATAATAACATATTTTCCATTGAAACAGAGTCCTGTGGCATTTTTAAAGATGAAGAGATTTATTTACATCCTTTCCCAGGCTCAGGAGCTGCCAAAATGTTCATGTTGGTAGCTGAGATTTCCCCATATTTGGTCCATGCTTGAAGGTGAACTTTGTCACAAATTTGAGAAAAATAGATTTTTTTTTTAAACTCTGTTCCCAAAATACACACACTTTACCAGGGGCCTGAGTCTGACAACTGCTAGGGCTGCTGTCAAGCTGTGACAATTTGATAGCGGACATGTATAGTGACTCATAAAAAGTCATACAGTGTGTAAAACACACCTGTAAGTCTTTGCAGATTCAGGCCCAGATTGTGTATTTAGGATGTCTGTATTATATTTTGTACTTCCGTTTCTAGGGACATCATATCATTTACAATTCTTTTCTTCATTTGTGTATTGTACTGAGCATTGGGAATTGTGTTTACTGATGAGGCTACAAAATAATTTCTATTATACTAGAGCTGGCCAAATAATGCATATTTTGATTCACTGGTAATTCTGAAAATTAAAAACAAACAAACAAAAAAGGACAGCGACATTAAATTCTTTTCAAAATTTTCTATGAAATGAAAATAAAAATTATTTTGATTCAAAGAAAAGATTTACTAGTTTCAAAATGAAAACATTGCATTCCAAATTTGACCATTTAAAATGTTTTAGAATTTTTTAAAATATATAATTAAAGGAAAATTGTAAATGAAAAGTTGCTCCTAACCAAAACCTCCAAACATTCCATTTAGAAAATGGTGAAATTAAACAACTCAGTTTGGGGGATTTTTTTTTCTTTATAATGAACAGTTCAGTGAAGTTGATGTAAATTTGTTATATGCAGTATAATTGTAGGTATATTGGTCCCAGGTTATTAGAGAGACAATTTTTGGTGAGAGAGGATTTTTACTGGACCAGCTGCTGTGGGAGTGAGAGACAAGCTTTTGATCACTCTATTCCTGCCCTCATCTTCAAAGGAAACCTGCAATACACTTTCAAAAGACAAGTCTGGGAGCTGAAATTCATTACTCTACTAAGAAAAGAACAGACACACTAGGTTTGTGTTTGTCCTGTAACTGCAGAGGTGTTAATGGCCCATTCTACCATGAATGTTCCCTTACAGCATGTGTTAACTACTTACGAAAAAAAAATAATAATAATCTGTTCCATCTTGCATTTTGCTGTGATGATAGGAGATCCTTTTCCAGACCCAACAAAGAGCTCTGTGTGCCCCCAAATCTTGTCTCTCTAACCAATAGAAGTTGTTCTAATAGAAGATCTTGTCTCATGATTTTGCAAAACATTTTGAACCCTCCTTTTTTTTCCTAGAAAAGTTCCAGCTGAAAATTTTCACCCTATATTAGTGTGACACTGAGCCAGGAAGGGTTAAGAAACAAGGAGGCTACATGATCCAAATTCAACTTTCAGAGACATATTAAAAGAATATATAAATGATAATTATGGTGATTCATTGTAAACAGCTAGTAAAGCCATGTTAGATAAACGTATATTGTTATAAAATGTCATAAAGATACATTAATACTATCACTGAGTTGAGAGAGAGAGAGAGAGAGAGAGAGAGAGAGAGAGGTTATCAATGTAACCAAATGGTTCTTGTTTGTCACTATATTCTGGTAATTTAGAGATCAAAAAGGAATATTGTCATCTAGATGGAACTTGGATGTAGTAATATCATTGTTTTATTTCTCCTTGAAGTTTGTAGGAAGTACTTGTAAGTGACTGGAGTTGGGTAATTACCATATATTAATAAATGCAACTGATTAGTTTTGTGCGCCTAGGAAATAGGAGGTTTTATTTCAGTGGACAATATGCATTCTTCTTCTTCTTCTTCTTCTTCTTCTTCTTCTTCTTCTTCTTCTTCTTCTACCAAGGGATATCTGCTGTCAAGAAGATATTGATAACCTGCTAAAAGTCTATAAAAGGTATCTAGGGCCCCGAACCTGTTCTTTTAGATCTGCTTAAGGTTTGACATGGGAAGTTTGAATCGTAAGACAGAGGTCACCAACTCTTTTCTGGATCACCCTTCTATTTCTCATGGAATTATTTATACAGACTCTCCATATGGATTACCTATTGGATTATAACCTGTGAAGTGATCCTGAATGGAACTTTTTCAACTCATCATCTCTACTGTGACACTAACCCATGGATTTATTCTTATCTGTATACATATAATGATCTTTTAACCAGTACTTTCTCTTCAAGGTAGAATTTTTTATATGATGAACAAGATTTTCAGTAATCCTATTTGACTTGGCTGTCTGGGTGGTAGCCCAGGGCTGGTTTGCTTTGAAGGAACTGTGTTTTTGGCTTTTGGTTAACCAGTAAGGTATACAGAAGCTGGTTGGTTTTGTTGCTGGTTTGGGGAATCTAATTATTAAAAGAGTCTCCAGTTTAGGGGATTACTTGCCTTATTCTTTGCAATTTGCCCTAATAGAGCAATCTCAGTGCGGCCCCTCCAGTGGCTAAGGTCACAACTAGTTATAACTCTTATTTTCTGTATTCATAATTTTCTGAAACCTTTGCCTTTGTAGCACATCTTTCCCTGGTGGGTCTTTGTGCAAAGGTAAATATTTGAAGAAAATCCCCTCAGACAGTCAGAGGTGCTCTGCTCAGGGAGAAGCTTCAAAAGGATGGGGGGTTGTCTGTTTTTTGTTTGTTTCGGGGTTTTGTTTTTTGTTTTGGGGTATAACCAGTGTTGAGAAAAGAATTTGCGTTAATCATCTCCTTGTTATTTCAGAGTCTGCAGAAAACCCCACCTCTAATGAGCCAGGAACATATATACATATACTGTATTAACACAAAAGGACTATGGATGTTCTGTGGGTCATACTGTATGGAAATCTCAATATCATGGGGCATGTGGTTGCAAATCAAGCCTCACATTTTATTTTTTGCTATATCTCTTAGTGTTTCTAGGTAACAAGGAGAGCAAACCCGGTTGTGGGATTTAGATTTGCAGGTGGCTGCGAGTGGCTTTCGTGTCCCTTCTGGAGAGCCAGTGGCGCACAGCTGGTTCTCCCCATGGGAAGCCGCGAGCTGCTTTCATATCCCTGCAGGGAGCCTACCATGGAGAAGGGCTCCCTGCTTCCGGAAGCTCTCTCTAGCCCTAGGTTGACCTAGGGCACTTAGGTCGACCTAGGGCTACTCCCCGTCTCCACTGGCTTAAGTCAATTTAATAAGTCCGACTTAAGCATTAAGTGTACTTAAAACTAGGTGTTATTAAGTCGACTTAAGCTTTCATTAAATCAACTTAAGGAACAGCTTAAGTTGACTTAAGGAAAGCCCAGTGTGGATGGGGACTAAGTCAAGTCGACTTAAGCCTCCTTAAGTCGACCTAACTTGTAAGTGTAGACACACCCAGTGAGATGCAGAAGGACTGCAAGCCTAACTCCTAAATCTGTAGAAAGAGAGAGAGAGATGTGCATTTTTGCCCAAGACACATGATGACTAGAAAGGCTGAAACTTTAAATGGGTGCCCTTCAGGAAGAAGATGTGAGGGGAAGGGTAGTGAATGGTGCTGTTAGTCCTGAAAACATGATATAGGCAAGATCACACGCACTTCCATGGGTTGATGGCATCTCCACAAACTTTGATACATTCTACAGTACTCTGAGGATTCTAAGCTTTCAAAAATTCAAAATACTTTATTTCATTTAGAAAATGACAAATATTTGTTTATTTAATTCTAATTTAACTAATTTCCTCATAATGTGCTAAATGTTTTGGTTAGACCTGAATCTGCATATTTTTTGGGGGAAAAAAAGTTTTTTCTGAAAAATTTTCCCAACTATCTTGGACAATTTCCTTAGTTGTGTTCCAGGCTCTCAGATATGATGAGGGTGGGGGAAGGAAAGGAAAAAAAACAAAAAACAAAAACTCTTGAACTGTTATAGTCTTAGAAAAACCATAAAAAATATGTGACTCAAATCTTATCATGTTTGAAGAACTCTCTCCACCGATGAATAATGCCTGCCTGAATTTGCAGATAGCCTGAAATAAATGCTCTGTATTATGAGATTGTCACAATTATTTCAGTAGGTGTCACTCAGATGCCAGTGATGATATTTTAAATTGCTGAAATTGTTAACTATTTCACTGCTCATCAAAGTATGTCAAAAAGAAGAGGAAGTATCATATTATAACCATCTAAAACATGAGTGGGCCTTTAACGACATATGGCCTTTTTACTCTAAGAACCAGGGGCGTTGCTGGATAGCAAAAAGATCCAGGGCTGTGGCCCCCCCCAGCCCACTCCCTGTTAGCCCCTCCCCCCAGCTAGGCCCCACCCCCTGGCCAAGCCACTAGGCCCCTTCCCAGTTCACAACCTCATACACACACTCAGAAACAAACCCACACCCCATGCTCCTCTCCATGCTGGGTTGCAATACAACTCCTTCATACTCATCTGTATTAAGAACTATAACAGAAGCAATCTTTCTTAAAAAGTCAGACCATGTTAGAAGGACACATAAAATGTGTCTCCCTGTCTGAAAAGGCACAACATTCCCCAACCCCTCCAGGTTCCTGTGGCTGAATATCAGGAGCCAGGGACCTCAGCAAACAGGAGTGGGAAGGAGGGTGGTGGAGCAGGAGAGTGGGGAGAAGGGGAAGGGTGGCAAGGGAGCAGTGCAGCTGGATGGTGGGCACCAGGAAAGGCAGCACAGCAGCTGCATTTTCCCATGCTGTTCCAGCCCTGGGCCACATGCCTGAGCATGCCGCAAGGCAGGAAATTGAAAAAGGCTCTGGCCAGGTCCCAGCTTTCAGGTGCATACAAACCAGGTGGAGGAAGTTGGGGAATTCACAAGGCAAGCAGGTAGACTGCCTGGGGCTTCCAGTGTGGTGCCATGAGCGGTGTCACACCAAACTAGCAGACCCAGCCAGCCAGGTTGCCAGCCTGTGCCTCCCCTGCAAATAGCCAAAGAGAAGACAACAGAGTGAACTGAAGAAAAGGCAGAGAAGGCTGCTGCACTGTTCCCTACTCTCACCCCACAGCTCCTGCCAGGCTCCCAATCCCTCTCCTGGGGAGACAAAGCAGAAAGGACAACAGCCAAAACTGAGAAAGCCCGCTCTTATAGGAAAGGCAGATTCCAAACTAAAAACGCAGCATTACTGGGCCGACAGTAATGGGGACAGAACTGAGGGTACAGGGTTTATTACTGGGCAAGGGATGAGGGGCAGAGGTGGGGGGACAGATCCTACACCAGGGGACAAAATCTCCTTTTCCAGTATCTGTGGGAGAGAGGGCAACCCTAAATTGTCACATACTCACACCCTAGGATGGGCGGGGGGAACTCAAACATCAACTCCATTTCCTCCAGTCACCCTCCACCCACTGCTTAATTACAAACAAACAAGAAAACCAAATTTCAAAGCACAGAATAAATTTTAGGTGCACAATATGGTGCTGGTTTTCAGATTTTGTCTTTATAAATAAGGCCAGCATTGGCACTCCCAGCTGGGGGATGATCCCTGGGCCACTCATCCCCCAACTGACCTCACTGCATGGGGAGGAGGGGCGATGCCCAGCTGGACTGATGGACCCAGGCCCAGAGGGGGTCCCTGGCTGGAGGGGGGGAACCCCACCTCACACTTGCCACCTGGACCAGGGGAGAGCACAGAAGGGCTGTGATCCCCAGCTCACCCTGTCATATGATGCACAGTGGGGTATGATTTGTATAACTTTGCTTTCACTCCTGCCAGGTAATTGTGTGGTTTGATGCAAAATGTGCCATGCAAGCAAAGTTCCTTTCTGAATGCTCATAAACATGCTCTGCATTATTATGGTATCATGTTTTCTGCAGCATCACATGTATGTGTGTATAGATTAATAGATCTGAAACATCCCAAGTATTTCATATGGCTCTGGGTGGAGTCTCTCTCTCACAGCATGAAAACTGATGAGATTGGATACATGACAAAAGATAATGTAAATAACAAAGAGAATCACCTAACAAGGAGAAGAGAACAAAGAACCTCAGAGATCACACCTGGAAAAGGGAGGGGATGGAAAGTTTGATAACAAGACACTTGGAAGTGTGAAATAGCTTTTTTCTGGGGCCCTACTTTTAAAAATCTGGTCCAAGAAGCGTCATTAAAATCATGTGTGTTAGAGCCTCTTATACCAGGGTTGACTTTTGCTTAAGGTAATTGGTATGATGATCTGCAGTTGCAAAATGCTTACAGGGGCTAGTCTTTGCATTTTACTTTTACTTTAAGCCTGCATAAATAACAAGCATTAGTCCACTGTGGCTTTTTCAACACAGGCCAAAACTGAAGCACATAAAATAACATGATTTCTAGCAGGTAAAAATAAGCTTCACTCATGATCTCCCAATAGAATCTCAAATCTTAGGATTTTTTCCCCAGGCCCTGGCATTTGATCCCCTGCCAACCTGGGAAGTGGAAGAGAGGGGGCTCCATTTGAAGCCCATCTCCCTTCAGACTGGGGGAGGGTGAAGATCCCTAAGAAGATCAAAGCTGAGGATGGGGGAGCTGTACTGTGGCTTCAGGGTGGGGGACTGAACTGATCCCTGAATTAAAGGGGTTTGGTTGGGGACAGAACTGAGGGGATAGGGTTAATTAATAGACAGGAGGTGAGGGGGGCAGAGGTGGGGGGGACAGGTCCTGCACCAGGGGCCAAAATCACCTTCCAATACCTGTGGGAGAGAGGGCAACCCTAAATTGTTACATACTCACACCCTGGGATGGGCAGGGGGGAACTCAAAACACAAGAAAGTAGTTTAAAAACACAACTCCATTTCCTCCAGTCACCCTCCACCCCATGCTTAATTAACCACAAACAAACAAGAAAACGACATTTCAAAGCACAGAATAAATTTTAGGTGTACCTTATGGTCTGCAGAATTCATAAATAAGGTCATCATTGGCTCTTCTGGCTGGGGGATGATCCCCAGGCCACCCACCCCTCAACTGACCTCACTGTACAGGGCGGGAGGGGGGGAGTGACAACCTACAACTTGCTGCTGCTCTGGCTGGTCACCAAGTCACCTACCCATGTGGCAGGGGATGATCCCCAGCCTGCTCCCCAGACCCACCAGACTGACCTGGGGATTGATCCCCTGCTCCCAACACCTCTCCCCCACCATCAGGTTCCCCCCACACACAGTACTTACTGGTGCTGTGTAGAAGAAGCTGCTCCTAAATAAAACAGGATGGAGGGGAGTCAGCTGCAGCGCTGAGCTGGTGATGCAGGGGAGAGAGGATTTAAAGTTCCCTCTTCTCTCCCTGCTAGTGACTGAGCTACACGCTGCAGCTGGCTCGGTTCCCAGCTTAGCTCCGCCTCCCTGCAAACAGGCTGTCTGCTCATGTGCCTGCTGGGGAAAATAGATCCGGGGCTGAAGCTATTCTACCCAGCACCGACGCCCTGTGAGCCCAATGGCAACGACGCCTCTGCTAAGAACCCTCACTACAATCAAACTGCCTTCAAACGAATAATTGCCTAGCAATAAATGATAAATAATAAGAATTAATTAATAAAAGGAAATAATACCATATAAAAAAACCCCATCACAAACAGAGCTTTTCTCCCAAAACAGTGTCAGTAGGTCCATGGAATCCTGTAAGGGGTTCACTGCTTCAAAAGATTTTATATGAATACTGATAAGACACTACAAAGACCAGAAGACCCATAAAACTCCAAGATACATCAACTGAATGGGGACTAGATTATTTTAATTTCCCTGAACGGAGGGACTCTGCTTTCTAAAGTCTGGGAAATGCTGCTCTAAGGTGTCTAGGTCCTCTTGAGCTCCATTCACCCTCTACTGAAATCATAGAATCATAGGGTATGTCTACACTGGGAATTTCAGTTGATGTAAGTAGCCTTAAGTCGACCTATATTACTCCCCATCCACACTAGACTTTCATTAAGTCGGTTTAAGAAATTCCTTAAGTTGACTTAATGAAAGCTTAGGTCGACTTAGTAAGAACCGCCGGTTAGGTTGACCTAACCCTTAAGTCAACTCTTTAGGTCGACTTAAGCACAGTGTGGACATGGATTAACCCTTAAGTCGACTTTATTAAGTCGACTTAAGGGCAGTTAGGTTGACTTACTAAGTCCAGTGCAAGGTGTCACTGCAGTTGCTATGCCACACCCCCCTCGTCTCCAGAAGTGCAGACACCTGGTGGCCACACGCTCACAGACTTCTATTGGTGGAGTTCCCATATGTGCTTGTGGATTCTGAGGAACAGAGGGTTATGTTACTGTGGGAGGGAGAAACAAAGAACTGCTGGTTTCCTCAGCAAAGTAACTTTAAGTTGCATGAAATACAAGAGCAACTCTGCAGTTCATAACCCAATCTCAAGGGTCTCTAGTCCAGCTCAGTGTCAACAAGATTTTTACTGTAGCCAGTGGAGTTCTTCAGGTCTGGTGTCATGGACACATCCTCCTGTCTACCTGTCTCTCAGAGGCACTGGCATCCTGGATTGTCAAGCCATAGCTCAGTTCTTGCACATGGCTTATTGGGGCCTGACCATGCTGTTCAAGAGTATTAGGCACCTTAAGTGAACTTTCACCGTCCCCCAAATTCCCCAATTGACTTTCAGAAACGAATATTGTGTGTTGGCATGAACAAAAATTCTGCATTTATAATTACAAACTTATTTTACATGAAAAGGAGAGAACATTGTACTACTAATTGTGCATTCTCACTGACCTTTCATTCCCACTGTTCAAGTCTGTTCATTTACTTAATAGTTTCATTAATAGTTCATTCAGTTTTTTGACGCTCCCTCCCCAAATTGTGCTGCTCTAGGAAACCATCTAGTTTGCCTAGTATTTGTACTGGCCCTGGCTGTGACATATGCTTTGCTCCCAAATCCCTTGCTTGCTGGCTGCTGTGATGTACCCTCCTGCCATTCTGGCTTCCTACCAACAACAGCAGAATTCCTCCCCATCTCTCAGCGCTGCAGTGCTAGCCAGCAACAATCTCTGCATTAGAGATGGGAGAAATTTTTAGCACAAATAAGGGGACAGAACAGCTTCCATACAAGGAGAGATTTAAAAGACCTGGCCTGTTCAATTTAGAAAAGAGACAAAGGGGAATGATACGATAGAAATCCTATGAATTCATGAATGGTGTGGAGAAAATGAATAGGAAAGTGTTATTTAGCCCTTCATATAGCACAAGAACCAGCAGTCACCCAATCAAATTTATAGGCAGCTGGTTTAAAACAAACATAAGCAGGTGCTTTTTCACACAATGCACAATCAACCTGAGGAAGTCTTTGCAAAGCAATAGTGTGAAGTCGACATTTAGATAAATTGATGGAAGATAGATCCATCAATGGCTATTAGACAAGATGGTCGGGGCACACACAGTGTACAGTGTGATCATAAATCTCTGATAGCCAGAAACTGGGACTGAATGATAAGGGATGGATCACTCAATAATTGCCCTGTTCTGTTCATTCCCTCTGAAGCACGTGGCACTGGCCACTGTTCAGAGACAGGATACTGGGCTAAATGGACCATTCGCATGATCCAGTACTGCTATTCTTATGAACTTAAACTATTTTTAAGAGTTTGGAAAAAAATTACTGTCCTTAACGGGAACAAAAGGTCAAAATCTTGAAAAATAATGTATTTTAATTATATTTAAGTGTTTAATTTTCATAATTTAAAACCTTTTTTACCTTTTGTTTTTCAACCTTTACTTTCATCTCATTAATTTACATTTCTGAACTAAAAGCCATCCAGAAACAGAAAACTGGATTTTTCCATTTTCAAAAATATTTAAAAAAGAAAAAATGTTTTGACAGTTTTGAAACTTGTTTCTCAAGAGATTTTCAAGCTGGGAGATTTGCCAAAACTGACTCTGTTTAATGAACAGGTTTCTGATTCAATGAATTAACATTTTCGAATGAAAAAATATTTAATTGAAAAATCCCCACCTTACTTTAGTACTTGTGCATTAAAGGGTCCCCCACTGTTACCTATCTGCATGTTATAGGGTCATAGAAATGTAGAACTAAAAGACACCATGAATAATCATAAAGTCCAGTTCACTGTGGTGAGTCAGGACCAAATAAACCTAACAACAATCCTTGAGAAGTGTTTATCTAGCCTATTCTTAAAAACCTTCAGTGATTGGGATTCTAGAACCTCCCTTGGAAGTCTATCCAGAGCTTAATTACTCTTGGAAAGCTAGAATGATATTTCCTAATATTTAACCTAAATCTCCCTTGCCACAAATTAAGTCCATTACTGCTTCTCCTACATTAAACCCATTACTTATTCTCCAATTTGTCAAAATCATTTAAAATTCAAATCCTGTCCTCCAAGTGCCTGCAACCCCTCTCATCTTGATGTCATTTGTATATTTTATAACTGTATTGTCTACTCCATTACCCAAATCATTAAAGAAAATATTTAATAGAACTGGATCCAGGACTGATTCTTGTGGTACCGCATTAGATATGTCCTTTCATTTTGATAGGGAATCATTGATATCTACACTATGAATACAGTCTTTTGACCAGTTGTGCACCCACTTTATAACAGTTTCATGTAGATCATATGTCCCTAATTTGCTTATGAGAATGTCCCATGGGACTCTGTTAAAAGCCTTACTAAAATCAAGATAGAGCATATATACTGCTTCGCCCCCATTCAGGTCACTGACCCTGTCAAAGAAGGAAGTTAGTTTGGCATGATTTGTTCTTGGTAAATCCATGCTGGCTATTCCTTTTAACCCCATTACTCTTTAGGTGCTGTGGTAAAGTCAGGCCAGATGGTTACCAAGGGGTATAGCAGGGCAGGTATGTGAGCCCTAGACTATTGAAGGCCCTTTTCCCTGCAGTCAAAGGGGAGGGTACGGGAGGTAATTTACAGGCACCTTGGACCAATTAAGGTCTATCCCTGGTCTACTAAAATCCTGTCTCTACTAGAGGGAGGGGTGAGAGCAAGAAAGAGAGAGAAGCTGCCAGAAGGTTTGTGACAGTAGGAAGAGAGACTTCCCCAGATTAGGGGAGCAGTGAAGAAAAGCCCAGGCCCCAACCTGCAGGAAAGACTGATGTGGCTCTGACCTCATGGGGCATTACTACCACCTCGACAGCCCCCATGGAAAAGCCATAGTAAGATAGTTCTCTGGACTCTGGGCTATATAAACTGACTTGAACAACCCTCCCACTCCCATGGGGATGAAGGGCACCACACAGGGCCAAATCAAAGCCTGCCCCAAACACTCTGAAAAAGAAGATCTGAGAGGAAAAGTTAAAAAGACTTTCAAAATGGGCTCAGATTTACCTCAGGCCCCTACCGCCAGAGGAGGCAATCACTATTCAGCAAGACCAAAGGGGATTGCTTTGCCACAGTGCCAACAAATAGTTGCTTGATAATTTGTTCCAGTACTTTTCCAGTTATCAAAGACTTGTCTATAATTCCCTGGATCCTCTTTCTTCTCTTTTTTAAAGATAGTTACTGTGTTTGCCATTCGCCAGTCTTCTGGAACCTTACCCATCCTCAAGGAATTCTCCAAGATAATTAATTGCTAATTGTTCCAAGATTGCAACTTCTAGTTCTTCATGTAGTCTAGGATGAATGTCATCGAACCTGCCAGTTTGAATATATTGAACCTACCTACGTATTCTTTAATCTGTTCTTTCCCTATTTTGGCTTGCATTCCTTCCTGCTTCTTGTTAATATTAATTGTGTTGAGTATCTGGTCACCATTAACTTTTTTCATGAAGACTGAAGCAAAACAGGCATTAAACCTCTCAGTTTTCTTAATGTCATCAATTAATAACTCTCTTTCGCCACTAAATAGAGTACCTCTACTTTCCTTCTCTTTTCTCTTGCTCCTAATATATTGAAAGAACCCGGGGTGTTATTTTTGTTTCTTTGGTTTGGTTTTTGGTGGGTTTTGTTTGTTTGTTTGTTTGTTCATCTTTTTTGCCTTTTAGGTCCCTTGTTAGATGTAACTCATTTTGTGCCTGAGACTTTATGAGTTTGTCCCTACTTGCTTCTGCCATTCTTTTATTTTCAACCTTGGCAATCTTGGCAGAGAGTGTGACAAAGATCTTGAGAAAATGCTATCTCTCCAGAACTCTGTTTTTTCCCTTAAAATTCCTTTCATGGTACCTTACCTACAAGTTTGTTAAAGTTGTTTTTTTGTTTGTTTTAAGTCAATTTTCCTTATTCTCATAAACTCTAAGGTCAGATGGGACTAATATCCCATCATCAGATCATCTAATCTGAACTCCTGCAAAACATAGATCACAGACCGTCACCCACCCACTCCTGTAATAAACCTCTAACCTGTGACTGAGTTATTAAAGTCCTCAAATCATGATTTAAGGCTTTAAGAAAATGAGACTCTAACAGCAAGTGAGTGGTGCCCCACTTCTTCTACAGAAGAAGGTGAAAACCCACCAGAGACTTCATGAATCTGTCCTGTGGGAAAATTCCTTCCTGACCACAAATACAGTGATCAGATTATTCATTATTATTTCATGTCTTTATTTCCTTAGAATAATGAAAATCCATCATTTTTCAGTCACTTTACCTGAAATGTATATTGGCTTTTTTCAAAATTGCAGATGACCTTTAAAACCACCATTAATTAGTTCATTGTTAAAGGGAAAATAAAATAAAATAAAAAAAAACTCCCTGACATCTCACATTGCATCATGCAGATTTTTCCTCCACTGAAATGACAAGACCATTTTGTTTGTTCTACTCCCCAACCTCAGGAGATCACAAAGTGCTTCAGGGACTGTGTCCCAGACGTCATAAAAATGATTACAAAATTTCCTGCGCTCCATACAATTGCATTTTCTGCACTGAGTGAGTATGAATAAATATAGATGAGAAACAATTCACTCCCATTTGAGGGGCTAAGCAGAAAGGGCTGCAAATGGGTTGATCTATTAACTGCACATAATCCAGGTGAGTTTGTAGGGCACAATTTATTTGATGAGATATGAATAATGAAAGGAAATGTTTAGAAATTCAGTTTCAAAATGAAAGCTAGGTTTGAAATACAAAAGAGCCTAACATGGGCCCCAATTTCCTTTATGTAATTTGGTGAATTTCGACCAAACGTTCCAGCAAGAGTTAGAGGATATTTGGTTCTTGATGACTTACCTTATGGTACCTGTCAATCCAGCTGCAAATAGGAGGAAGCAACCTGTTTTGCATAATTGCTTTGAACTCTTAGGACAGAATCGTTCACTTTTTACCTTCAGATGCAGTGAAAGTTATAAGAGCAGTTATGGTTAAAAAAAAAACTTACTAGGTATCAGTGGTATCTTTCTTAATCTGCCTGGGTCTGTTCATTGTATAAGGAGTGGGATCATCTGTCTTCAATGACAACTAAAACTCTTACAGGTTTTATACCTGCTCACCTTATGGAATTGTTGTTTTCCAGCCAACTGTAGGAAGATTAAGAGTTAATAATAAAATACAGGCCAGGCTTGAGCTACAGGTCACGGGGTACCTCCGGACTCATCTGTATTCATGTATGCTTAAAAGTAGCATAGTTATAGCATGTTATCTTTTCCTCTCCTATTTTCCTCCAGCCATCTGGACAAAGAATGTGGTCTGGACTGTTTTATTCTTTGTTTGGTAGTAAAAGGATAGTGTTATTTTTTATCTCTCCCTTACCCTCCCTGGAATTATGCCCCACTTAGAATGTGAAGTTAGTGTTTTCTGTAGAAAATAATGGGTTTGGAAGGGAAAAGCGGCTGCGCAAAATATGCAAAACCTGTCAACAATAAACAAAGGCAGGGCAATAATATGCACCTTATAATCATTAATATGCACTTAATAGATGTTGATGTAACCATAAAAGGGTTTATAAAAGATGTCAATCATGTCTGTATTTCCATACTGATCTGGATAAAAAGTGTTGTAAGGCTGTCCCTCCTCGCTCACTCGAGGCGTCGAGGTGGAACGAGCAGGCAATAAAGGGCAACATTTGACCCAATCCGCCTCAGGACAACCTCTTTGTTTATCTAACATCCAACATCAACCTTATTAATATATATCTAAACTGGCTATTTTAAAAAAAAGAAAAAAAGAAAACCACTGGCTTCTGTTTGCTTCTTCACATTGTTCTGCTATTTGTAAACCAGCCATAAATCTGTTAAATTATATCTATGGATGCTTTCCAGTTAATCTGGTCCAAGGTCTGAGATTTAAGCTATGACATAGAGAGCATGATGTATTCATGGTATCTGGAATTGTTAAAACACATGGCGCACAAGTGTACTGTATTTCTGTAGATATGTCAGAATGTTATTAATTTTTAGGAGTACATTCAATTAATAGACCCTACTAAAGTCTACGGTTTCAAAAGTTTGTATTGTTGCACAGGCAGATGCTGTTCATTCACAGATGCTGTAAAATAATTGTACTCTAACATATATAAAACCAGCTTTATGAGTTAAAGAGGCTGGCTAATGAACCCCGTTAAAAACTCAGTGTCTTCTTTGTATTTACTGATGTCTATTCCTTTAGTACAAGTAACACAGTCATTTGAAAGACTATTTTTCTGGAGTACGTCTACATTTCCTTTATTAGATCCCTTTAGTTCAGTGGTATGTAAGTTGTATCTATGCCACATACAATAGACAGTAGCACTGAGGCATGTGCACATTTATCAAATATAGCGGAACTATCCCTAGGAAGATGTGTCTCATTTCCATACTCTATACTGCACAAGTGGGATAGGTATGGGTCAGCTATTACATGGCACGTGACATGGTTTACAGAGCAATACAATATAAGTGAGCCAAAGACAGACATTCCCATCCTCTCAACATTCCTGTTTTTTTTAAATGCCCCCCTGAGGCCAAATTTAATTTAGGTACGATTTTCTATGCCTACTTTGTTAAGAGTAACTCCACATTCATAACAACTGTCTTTGAATGCCACCCAAGCTTTACTTATGGAGAGACATGAGTTAGGTCTCTATATCTCTCTATGAGCAGTGATATCTGGTGAGATGCTAATGCTCGTAATAACTCTCTCTTTATTGCGTTGATGGGGGAGAAGGGATGAAATTTGTTCTTGTTTCACTCGTCCACCGAGATCATCCCATCTCCCTGATTTCCCTTGTATTGAGCAGACAACACACATGCTGAGGAGATGTCCAGAGGGAACCACACTACAGTGACTGAGTTCATCCTCTTTGGCTTCACCACTCGTCCTGAGATGGAAGTGGTCCTCTTTGTTCTTTTTCTAGCCATCTACATCACCACCTTGATGGGGAACATTGGCATCATCACGCTAATCTGTGTCGATTCCTGTCTTCACACCCCCATGTATTATTTTCTCAGCAATCTGTCCTTTCTAGATATTAGCTACTCTTCCACCATTGCTCCCAAGATGCTGGTGAACTTCTTAGCACAGAGCAAGACCATTTCCTTCACTGGCTGTGCAATGCAAATGTATCTCTTTGCTGCCTTTGCAGATGCTGAGTGCCTCCTATTGGCAGCGATGGCATATGACCGTTATGTGGCCATTTGTAACCCACTACTCTACATGGCCATGATGTCCCGGAGGGTCTGTGTTTCTCTAATAGCAGGGGCCTATATCAGCGGCAGTGTTAGCTCACTGGTGCACACGTGCTTTACATTCACTCTATCATTCTGTGGCTCCAATGTCATTGATCATTTCTTCTGTGACATCCCTCCACTGTTAGCACTCTCATGCTCTGACACCCACATCAATGAAATCCTCCTCTTTGCCTTGTGTGGTTTTATCCAGACCAGCACCTTTGTGATCATCCTTATCTCCTATGCCTATGTCCTCGCCGCCATCCTGAGGATCCACTCTGCTGAGGGCAGGTGCAAAGCCTTCAACACCTGCACCTCTCATCTGACGGCCGTCACCTTATTCTACGGGACACTTCTATTCATGTATTTACGGCCCAGCTCCAGCTATTCAATGGACACTGACAAAGTGGTGTCTGTGTTTTATACTGTGGTCTTTCCCATGCTGAACCCTCTTATCTACAGCCTGAGGAACAAGGAGGTGAAGGATGCCCTAAGGAGAACGTTAAAGAGGAAAGTGTTTTCCCAGTGATGTGGTTGAGAAGGAAGTTGTTCCCGATGCATCACAGAGCAATATCACAATGGTTTTTAAAGGTGGACTCAATCCACATAGCTAGTCATAGAAACTATGATAACATGTACTTAAATATGCAGGTCTAAAGGCTCACCAGGACCCCAGTGGGCTGTGTAGTACATTATTTTGGGCTAGTATTTATTTAATTTAATTGATCCACATCCAAAGTATGAGATTGCCTCAGTTTCACTTTTCTATAGCTGTGTGATCACTGTGTGAGACTAAAAAGCCAGATCTAATACCTTTGAAGTCAATCAAAAGTCTCCAATTGATAGACATTGGATCAGGCATATAATGAAGGTCTCCAGACTTTTCTTTGATTATATGTATGTATCTTTGAAATAAACTGGGTGAAATTATATGTATGTGTTATACAGAAGGTCACATTAGATGATCTAATGGTCCCTTCTGGTCTTAAAATCTATGAATCTGTGTATTTATTTACTATCGTATTGAACAACAGAAATAATATAAAAGCAAAAAGCATCAAGCACCAGGCCCAATAAGCAAGAAATTGAGGGGAAGAGGAATCAGGAAGTAGTTTAATGAAGAAAGAAGGTAAATAATGTTCGGTTTTACAAACCATATTCTCACTAATTGTGTGAAGCTATCATAGCAAAAAGCAATGATTGCAAACTGGTACAGAAACTGACTAAGGGTGGTTGAAAGTTTTCCAAAAGAACATTATTTTCTTTTGGGAAAGGTTTATTCCTCAAAATTGAAGCATTCATTGGGAACAAAACTATTTCAATGACATTTTATTTGAAGGAAGTAAGGTTTTAATAAGATCAGCCTTGTCAGAATGAAATGTTTCCATTCTTTGTTTCAAAATGATTTTTTGCTTCAGAATGTATTTATTTATTTTATTATGGTGTCACAGTAGTGAAACTAGAGTTGAGGTTGCATCTTTTGTGTTTCACAGTACACAAGCAGAGAAGTTAGAGAAAAACATAAAGTACTTCGCTAGAAGGTTGAAGACTCACGCTAATTTGTTTTTTAAGATCCAGAACCATAACACACAAGAACCCCAAAGACAGAGGGAGAAAAAGGAAGCTGCTGCCTACAACAGAAAGGCACAGCTTGCTCTATCTAGGCTGTGTGCATGCATACTAATAGCTATTAGGTCCTGAATGTGTTTCCCTACTGAACTCCCTGGTGGGCAAGCAGGCTCAGGAGCCACCCCTGAAAATCAAAGTCACACTTTCAGCAACATGGCCAGTTCAAATGCCCACCTGAGGATTTTATAGAATGAGTGAGCACTCCAGTCCCAAACCAAAGAAACATAGTAACACATATTTCACTTTAAACTATCTTAAGCATGTAAGAAGCCCCATAGAAATCAATGTGTTTAAAATTCTGGGTGCTACACTACATGAAAAAGGCCAATGGCATATTAGGCTGCATCAGTAGGAGTATTGCCAGCAGATCGAGGGATGTGATAATTCCCCTCTATTCGACACTGGTCAGGCCGCATCTGGAGTACTGTGTCCAGTTTTGGGCTCCCCACTACAGAAAGGATGTGGACAAATTAGAAAGAGTCCAGCGGAGGGCAACAAAAATGATTAGGGGGCTGGGGCACATGACTTATGAGGAGAGACTGAAGGAACTAGGCTTATTTAGTCTACAGAAGAGAAGACTGAGGGGAGATTTGATAGCAACCTTCAACTACTTGAAGGGTTGCTCCAAAGAGGAGGGAGCTAGGCTGTTCTCGAGGGTAACAGAGGACAGAACAAGGAGCAATGGTTTCAAATTACAGCTGGGGAGGTCAAGGTTGGATATTAGGAAAAACTTTCTCACGAGGAGGGTGGTGAAGCATTGGAATGGGCTATCTAGGGAGGTGGTAGAATCTTCATCTTTGGAGATTTTTAAGGCTCGGTTAGACAAAACTCTGGCTGGGATAATTTAGGGGGAGTGGTCCTGCTTTTTAGCAGGGGGTTGGACTAGATGACCTCGTGAGGTCCCTTCCAACCCTATTATTCTATGATTCTATGATTCTATGAAAGATAGGGATAAACTGGAGCGATTCCAGAAGAGAGCAATAAAAATTATGAAAGTTTTAGAAAAGGTGACCTATGGCGAAAGGTTAAAAAACTGAGCATGTTTTGTTCTGAGAAAAAAAGACTGAGGTAGGACCTGGTAATGGTCTTCAACTATATTAAGGGTTGTTGTAAAGACATAGAGAACCATGTCCACTGAAGGTAAGAGAAGAAATAATGGACTTAATCTGCAGTAAAAGAGATTTAAGTTAGCTATTGGGGGAAAAAAATCTTTCTAGCTATAAGGATAATGAAGCATTGGAATAGGTTACAATGGAAGGGTTTTTAAAAATAGGTAAGATAAATTTCTGTAAGGTTTAATCTAGGTTTACTTGATCATGCCTCAGCATGGGGGGATAGACTCAGTGTTTCTTGAGCTTTTTGATTCCAGGGGCTAGCTTCCTATACTCAATCAAGGAGATCCCAGGCTTCCTATACTGAGTCAGGAAGATCTCAGTGACCATTGCCAGTCCACAGACCAGTGATTGAAAAACACTGGACCAGACAACCTCTTCAAGCCCTGGGTTTCTATGATTCCATGAAAAGATATGCATGTGCTGGATTGAGGCATGAATGGTCAGATCCATGAAGAATCAAGCTGTAAATAACTTACTCTTATTTGCTTGGATGCATCTGGTGAAAAAAGTCAAATCTTCTTCTGCTACCTTCTGTAGCAAACTGGCATTTAAGTTAGGTAACTGAGTATTAGGTTCACTTGTAATATTTATGCAAATACTGATTAACTGCGATGCTATTTAGCCAAACCCAAAGAGTGGGGAAAGAAATAAATGTTAGTGTGTGTGTGTGTGTGTGTGTGTGGTATGTATATAAACATGTATACACTGACACACACTCACATCTTCGTGATCTTTGGCCACAGAAAACATACTGCAAGCACATATCTGCTGACCAGATTAGAAGTTCTCTCTGTATAACCTTTTATTTTGACAGGGTATTATGAATGAAAACCAGCCCTCATAATATCACAAACTGGAATGTGTG
Organism: Pelusios castaneus; assembly: GCA_007922175.1. Lineage (NCBI taxonomy): Eukaryota > Metazoa > Chordata > Testudines > Pelomedusidae > Pelusios > Pelusios castaneus. Next base: position 376,543 of record ML685957.1, read on the forward strand.
ATGTGAACTAAATACAATTTGTTAATCACTTTTGTGATACGCTGTGGGAAAGAGCTGCATTGAGGACATTGACATATAATAAACCAGTTTCACAGGGAGTTTGATCCCAACCCACTAATCACAATAGAACATTGTTGTTCTTATTTCTATAAAGACAGGTTAAAAGGTACGTCTATTCTGACAATTTCCAAAGGGATAGACATGTTAGTCTAGTTCAGCAAAAGATACAAGGAGTCTTGTGGCACTTTTAAAGGCTAACAAATTTATTTTATTTATTCTGGGAATATTTTTCTCATCATTATAAGTGTATGTGTCTAAAAAGTTGTTCACTGTTGACTATTTTCTCAGAAATATCCACCCCAGCTATAAGCTTTTAGTCAGATCATCAGAAACATACGTGTGATAGTGGCCAAAGACCAAGAAGCTTCAGGATTTAGTCAGAAACTAATCATGGCTGTTGTGTCCAGAAGGGGTAAAATTAGAAGCTCAGGTTTGGAAACATTTTCTCAATGAATGTATGTGCATAATATGTTTCTACCTGGTAGCTCATTATTTTAAAAAATGTAGGTATTTTTCAATGGGGGAAATTGTCTCCCAATAACCAGAGAGTGTGATGCAAACTGTGCGTTCCTCCTGTCCAAGTTATTGTTCCCAGGTATGATGGAGCTCCACTGATCCAACCTGTGCAGAGTAGGCTCAAGCGAGTCTATCTCTACCCTACCTAATTGCAATATATGGTTCCTTTATAAAAAACAAGGGCTATGTCTACACAAGAGGCTCTGTTAAGTCAACTTAACAAGGTCCACTTTAAGTAGACCTAAAGACGACTTTGTTAACTCGACTTAGAGAGTCCACACTAAAAACTTAAGTCAACTGCCTATGTCCACACTGGCAGTTGCTATGTCGACCGAGGAGTGGTGCATTGTGGGTATCTGTCCCACATTGCACTGGGGCCTGGAGGCCAATTAGGTCAACTTAAGGGCACTCCCCATCACACTGGCTTAAGTAGATTTAATAAGATCAACTTAGGCATTAAGTTGACCTTCAGAGTTGGAGTTATTAACTTGACTTAAGGAAGCGCCCAGTGTGGACACAGTATTCTGTAGGTCAACTTAAGTGTCGTTAAGTTGACTTAAGGTGCAAGTGTAGACATACCCAAGGAGTCTAGCGGCACTTTTAAAGACTAACAAATTTATTTATTGCATGAGCTTCATGTCTTGCATGAGGAGGGCCTGTAACTATTGCATCTGCATCTTGTTCTTTATTCTGTGGCTCCGAGTCCTCTGCATCTTGTTCTTCATTCTGTGGCTCCAAGTCCTAAAGTTAACTGCTTCCTGGCTGGGCAGCTGCTTGGCTTCTCCCTGCTTCCAGCTCTCAAAGCTCTGTGACCAATGAGATATAGTAGAGCATCACCTATCACTCAAATATGTGGCCACAAAAGACTTGAGGAACATATGCTTTAGGCTATGTCACCATGGTTAGAGTGCTCCTACATGCATCTCTGTGGAAAGAGCCCTCTCACTCACTAGGCAATTGAAATAATGGATATTGCTGTAAACATCATTTCTTTTTCTCATGGAGCAATTCAGCTGAGGGCAATTATTCTGCAGCCAAAACAAAGATCTAAAATGGGAGTCTTAACTGCTAATTTGAGGAAGTCTGGGAGCAGGAGTGTTGTTTTGAGACTTCAAGTGACCTGCCTTGAAAGACAGATATAAGCCACATATACACAAGCGCTTTTTCATTCAACCACTCTTTCATCCTACCAGTCCTTCAGTGTGGTTGCTTTGGAGTCATTCCATAAGTTGTTCCTGTTTTCCTGCAGGTAGGATTCATAGCTTTATATAAGGACTAGAGATAGCCAGGGAATGAAGATTCTATTAGATGACAATCTTCAAAGTTTCAACATTTATTTTCATTGGAATGAAGATAAAACCTTTCAAAGGGCTTCACAAAATATAATTGTGTCAGAATGTTCATTTGACAAGCAAAAAGATCAGGTTTTCATTTTCTCACCCTACCCCAATCTCTCTGTGGAATTGACCAGAAAATGCACCCTGAACCTCCAAAAATGTCTGGCTCAAAATTTCACCAAAAATCAACACATCTCCATGAAACATTTCCATGTCAATGACACTACATTCCATGGTGGAAACAAAAAAAAATCAGGTTATAATGTTCTGACTAGCTCTAGGATAGACCAAACTAGGATAAATAATTACATAATTACTCTATTTTCCTCAGATGGAAATAGTTAGGGCCAGCTTCTTAGCTTGTGTTCTTCAATAGGGCAATGTCAATTTACATCCCCTTGATCAATGGCCCCAAGTATCTTTATTTTATATTTTATTTTAGTTTGGAAGAAAGAAAGTAAAAAGCAATTATTGTCAATGTGATCCTAAAAGTTTGAAGTATGTAGTACTGCATATTAGGATACAATATTTTGTTTGAAATGATCACATAAAACTGTGAAATAGGAGAAATATTTTTAGAGAATAACTTATCCATGAGTTTGTGAGTGCTCCAGGCCCTAAATTATCAAACCTTAATATATGTATATATAATCTACATAATCTTCCACTTTAAGATTAAAGATTTAAGCTTCTTAAAATGCTACATAATAGCTCATTGTTGCCTTGGTCTCCCCCATTTCTCTGTTTATATTCACCAGCTGTCTTTTGTTTTATACTTAGTTAATAAGCATTTGGTCATTTTTTTTTTCTGTATTTGTACTGGGCCTACCACACTCAGATAGTGAGCCAGGAATAGGGATGTTTGTGCCATCATCATCATCATCATCATCATCATCATCATCATCATCATCATCATCATAATTAATAGTGGGCTACATTGTTGAACACTTACTTAAAGTTGACAGATATTTTACTCTGCCAATTTTAAGCACCTGAATAATCCTATTAAAGTTGTAAATGTTTTCCCATTTCATCTCAGGATAAAAAATTGAACTGTTGAAAATATTCATGAACTGAAAAAAAACTTTTTTTTTTTTTTTCTTCATTTCAGGACAGTAACGATAATTTTGAAGCATTTCATTTTGATTTCAACTTTTTCAGAAAAAAAAACCTTTATTCAGTGTAATTAACTTTGATTTTGAAACAAAACTTTAAATCAGAAAACCAAAAAAGTAAAAGAAATCAGTAAGTCAAAGTAAAATGTTTAAACAATTTTTCTCTATGTGTTTTTGAATCAGGAAATATGTTGAACCTGACCCTGTTCCATGAGCAGTTTTGTTTTTGACAAATTAGTATTTTTTAAAAAGAAACTGGTTTGAATAGCACTTCGACTGCAGTCACTTGTGTTGCTCTGCGAAGTGTCTGTTTCACACTCCTGAGTGATATAAGCTAGATCGACTGAATCAGCACTTTAGAACTGCCCTCATTGTTAACTTGTGCTCCTGTAATCTCTCTCTCTGAAAACATCTGTTAGCTACTGTCTTATAAATACATTGTAAGATCTTCAGGATAGGAACCATTCTTTTGTTCTGTGTTCATACAGAACCTACCACTATCAGGTCCCGGTCCATGACTGGGGTCCCTGGATGCTAATGCAATACAAATAATTAATAATATTTATTATCCCAGCAGCTAAGAATCAAGCTAAGCCAATGGCTGGAAACAATGACACAACGGTGATTGGGTTCATTCTCGTTGGACTAACAGATGTTCCAGAGCTGCAGGTCCCACTTTTTGTGATGTTTTTGCTGATCTATTTTATCACCCTGCTGGGGAATTTAGGGATGATCTTGGTAATTCAGATCAACCCTCAGCTCCACACTCCCATGTACTTCTTCCTCAGCAACTTGTCCTTCCTTGATGCCTGCTATTCCTCCACCATTGCTCCCAATATGCTAGTCAATTTCTTAGTGGAAAGCAAAGCCATTTCTTATAGCGGATGCATTATACAATATGGCTTCTTTGCAGTATTTGCAACCACTGAGATGTTCCTCCTAGCTGTGATGGCTTATGATCGCTATGTGGCCATCTGTAACCCATTGCTCTACACGGTCATTATGACCAAGAAGGTCTGTGTGATGTACGTCCTTGGGTCCTACTTCTGGGGCTTTGTGAACTCTTTGATGCACACAAGTGGTTTATTCAGATTATCCTTTTGTGACTCCAATGTCATCAATCACTTTTTCTGTGATCTCACCCCTCTCCTGAAACTCTCCTGCAGCAACATCTATATGAATGTGATGCTGGTTTTCGTCTTTGGCAGTTTGTTTGAAATGAGCACTTTTTTGATCATCATCATCTCTTACATCCTCATCATCACAGCTGTGCTGAGGATCCGCTGCGCCGAGGGCAGGCGCAAAGCCTTCTCCACCTGCGCTTCCCATCTGACAGCTGTCACCATGTTCCATGGGACGATTCTTTTCATGTATTTCCGACCCAGTCCCAGCTACTCACTGGACACAGACAAAATGGCCTCTGTGTTCTACACAATGGTAATCCCCATGCTGAACCCCCTCATCTACAGCCTGAGGAACAAGGATGTGAAATGTGCTGTAAGGAAAATAATAGAGAAAAAATGTTTATGCAGTGAGTTCCCATCACAGTGAAATTCAGAATAACTAATGCAGAGGAATGGTAGGAAAGAGGAACCCCACCTTTACTATGGAACTGCAGCCAGGGCATTTGCACAAAGAGGTAAAAAGTATTGCCCAGGGTATACATTTTGTGGGTGTTTTTAAATATAAGTTCCTAGATATCCATCATGTTACTAACGCCCTGATTCATCAGCAGATCTCTGGCTCAACATAACATTGAAGCAAAGGTGCCTAACTTTGCATATCTGTTTTAATTCCCTCTTGAAATCATGCCTTTAGACACAGGGCTCTAAATAATCTAAATATCCCCAGCTCCTCTTGTTATTATCATTTACTGTAACCCCAGGAATGTGGCATAGCAGGAGTAAATATTCCCATCACTATTTTTAATAGAGTTGTGGAGAACAAAAATGGAATGATTTTGGTTGCACTTTTAGGGTCCATCTACACTATAATTAAAAACCTACATCGATCCCATGCCAGCTGACATGGGACTGCAGGGCTCAGGCAAAGGGGCTGTTGAAATGCTGACTTGGGCTGGAGCCTGGGCTCTAGGACCCTGCAAGGTGGTAGGATCCTGTAGCTCAGACTGCAGTCCTGCAAACCCAAGCCCCAGGAGCTGGAATCAACTAGCCTGGGACAGCTGCAGAAGTCTAATTACAGTTTAGATGTATCCTTAATGCACATCCAGCAGGGGATCTAAGATGCATTTTGTATGAGTGTGCATGTGTGAGACAGAGTGAAAGAAAGAAAATAGGGGGAGCGCTCAATTACCCCCGTGTAAATCTGGAGGAAAAGCAGTGAAATCAGTGTAATCAGCCAAGATTTGTGATATAATTGAATTGCACTTAATTCAGAATGTGTATGCTTTAGGGTCAATGGTCATGCTTCTTCTGTTGCTTATGATTGTATCAATCAACAGTCAAATTTTCCTTGTGGCATGAAATCAGAGTTTCAGTGTCAGGGGGGAAAAAAAGCAGGTTTTGGTTTATAGTATGTTTGCCAACTGATTCTTACAAGTCAGATCCAGCATTTGAAGCAAGCCAATTACAGTTCAGTGGTAGGTTCAGTGTTATACACTGATTAGAGTTGCACCTTCATCTACATTATCTCCAGTAGTGATTTCAATGTTAGTCTCAATAACACTATATATGTTTGCAGTGTTTTCATAGCCATGTTTGACCCAGAATATCAGAGAGACAAGGTGCAGTAGGAGCAATCCTTTACAGGACAAATTTCTGAAACTCTTTGTCTGAACATATCTCTGCAGCTTGAAAGCTTGTCCCTTTCATATGCAAAAGCTGGTACACTAAAAGAAAGAATCACACTCACCGTGGCTCTCTGACACTATATACTGATTCCTTCTATATAAGCCATCATTGCTGTAAACTGTTTACACACCTTTATCTTCAACAACATAATCAAATTAGAGCTATATTATCATCATTTCTGTATAGTGATTATAGCTCTTCTATTAGCCAACAAAGATATTTAGTGACAGAAATTTCTTTTAATGACCGCAAAATATGTATGAAAATGGTTATGTATGTTTTTAAAATCACATATTAGCATGTTAATATAGTAACAATTATCTTTTACAATTAAATTTTAGCAAAGAAAAAATACTTTACACAACCATAACCTTTTAAATTGCTAAAATTATCAATTTACTTCTAAAATAGGCTTATTTTATAGATCTCATTTATATGTAAAAATCCATCTCACTCTATATACTGCACTGTCACTTACTGTCCATGCATTAAAAGCATGCCCTATTTTACATGGTAGTTTTAAGTGGCACATTGTGACAGGGTGCTGGGCAAAATCTGCTCAGTCTGCCCCCTGTCAGGCCTGCTTCCATTTAGGTAGGTAAATAGGTGATGGCTGGAGAAAATCAGCACCTAATTAGATACTAAGGGGCAGCTGCCCACCTCATTAGCCTAGGGGTGTACAAAGGGCTGAAGGGAAAGCCCTCAGGAGGAAGTTTTGGAGTAGAAGGAGAGTAGTGGTGTTGCCTTCCTGGCTCTAGCTACTGAGAGGGAAAATTGTATATGAGAAAAAGTAGTGTGAGCCCAACTTGCATCAGTGATTAAAAAAAGTGAGGGTCTCTGATTAGTTTTGTGAGGGGGAAAAAAGAAGTAGAAACAGGACAGCCTTGCTGGCACCCTGCTGTACACATATTTTATAAATACATAAAGTGAGGCCATATTTAAAAGCAAAAGCTGAGCTTCTAAACTTTACATTTTTGCACTTCTTGGAGTACTTGACTTTTTAGTCTTAACTTTGCATTAGTGCATCGGTTTTCATATAGTGTTGTTTCATGATGCTTTTAGTTGGGAATTTATTTTAGATTTTTCTCAACTTTTGATATGTCAGAGAAATTTGTTAGGAATGGATTCTGGAATGATCTGTCTGGATGCCTAGATTGACAAAGCCCTGGCTGGGATGATTTAGTTAGGGTTGGTCCTACTTTGATCAGAGGGCTAGACTAGATGACCTCCTGAGGTTCCTTCAATGCCTAATCTTCTATGATTCTATGGAAACTGAATTAAAAACAGACAAATAAAAACATGTTTTAAATAAAAAAAAATTACTAAATGTCTTTTTTTGTTTGATTTTGCTTTCCAAAAACCAAAATATCTTCAGCTTTCAATGAAATCAATGGGGAAAATGTAGTTTTTTAAAAAAAAAGAAAGCAAAGCAAAGCAAAGCAAAGAAAAGAAAAGAAAAGAAAAGAAAGCCAGGAGAAAGGAGGGAGGAACACCTCAGAAATTTTCATGGAAAACACTTAATATTTTCTGACCAGCTTTGGTTTACAATACACCGCACCAATCCTTTGGAACCACCGAACCTATAACACAGCATAGATACAGAACTACTGAATTGCAACATTTTCTGGAATGGAGGATAATAAATGTATGTGAGACAGTCACTCCATAGTCATCTTCATGTAAGGACCATTATGTGACTGTCCCCCGTCTCCCTCCCCGCACTAGCAGATTAGAGAACAATTATGCCTAATGTGTCACAGTTCCCTATATGCTCTCCTTGGTTCTGTGGAGCAGTAAGTTATTTCACCCCTTTGTCTAGAGTATCTTCCTCCATTCCTTTGTATCTGGCCAACTATTTTGGGGAGTGGAATGGGAAGAGCCAAGGCTTCGTGTATTCCACTCCCCCTTGATCTTGAGAGGAAGTACACAGGCAAGGAGCTCCTGTTCCTTTGGATGGTCAGAATCACAATCTGATTAGAGTTAAACAGAAGAATACTTACTGCCCTGCATGGCTGAATAAAGTCTGTGATAAACTGAGTGAGAGAGCAGTGGGGATTTCATATAATGATGGTGAGGCTAATGCATGCATGCACCATGAATGCAGAACTTCACTGGCTTATACCCCATGCCATGGTGGTAAAGTGTATTGAATAACATAGAGTGTGCCTCAGCACAGACTCAGCCAGTTCTTCCTGATTTTGATCCTACAGCTCCAGTGTGATTAAACATTCATTATTACAAACCTTGAGTCAGCTTCAGCTCTGGTAGAAAGCACTGAAGTCCATGTGAAGTTAAACCAAGGGTTATATTGGTCCCTGATGGTTGAAGCATCAAACTCACTCACTGGAAGAGATTAGCACCTTCAGTAGTATATTGAGTTCTATCTCACTCTTGTGCTTTCAGATCAGAGTCTCCCTTCCCATGGTCAAAGAGTTTAAGGCAACTAGATCTCCAGTCTGACATCCTGTACATCACAGGCCACCAACACAACCCAGCAGCCGCACAGTAAACCCAACCACAAAAATGAGAGTAAAGTAAATGAGACACACAGAAGATGAGGCTATTATGTGCCACAGCTAGATATTAGCAGACACAAATGTCCACTAGTGCTTGAGACCATTGAAATGACAGGAAAAAGATTCAGTGAGATATACCCAAAATAATCCTGGCAAATGACTCAATCCAGCACACTGCAAAAGAGGAGTCCCCCATCAGGGTCTCTGCTAATCTGACCATGGGCGAAAATTCCTTCCCAACCCTTCATATGGTGATCGATTAAATCCTGAGCATGTGAGCAAGAACCAGTCAGCCAGGTATATGAGAGAGGGACTACTTGGTGTTCCTCAGAGCACTGACCCACTCCGTTCAGTGGCCCATTACCAGCCATGGCCAACCCTGATGCTTCAGAGGAAGGAGATTTACACCCCTCCCCCCAAAAATCTCAGAATATATTGGTGAGAAAATATCCCTTCCTGACTCCAGCTGGTGACGATCTGAAAGCCTGAAGCTTTTGCATTAGGAACATAAAACATAAACTACGCAAATGAGCTTCAGGACTGTTGAGTCTTGCCCTCACCATTACAAAGAACTGCAATATATTACTACATTATACCATCACGCTTATAATTTGTCCCACTTCCTTTTACACCTAATTAAAATTTTTGCCCCCATAATGGGTATTGGGAGGCACTTCACCTTTTTGATAGGAAACCTTATAATTTCCAGTCCAAATTGGTTCATGTTCAGTTTCTATCCATTTGTTATGCTGCATTGTCCATTAATGTAAGCAGTTCTTCATCTTCCCTGATATTGGTTCCCTTAGTCTATGTCTACACTGGCAAGTTAGGTCAACTTAAGGAGACTTAAATCGACCTAACTTAATCCACATCCACACTAGGCTTTCATTAAGTCGATTTAAGAAAATCCTTAAATTGACTTAATAACTACCACTCATTAGGTCGACTTAAGCCTCCTTAGGTCGACCTAACCCTTCCTTAGGTGATGAGGTGGAAGAGGAGAAGCCATGCACCCCCGATGTTGGGAGGATCACAACCATCACATCCAGGAGAAAACGTCGGGTTGTGGTGGTTGGGGACTCTCTTCTGATGGGGACGGAGGCACCCATCTGAAGGAGATCTGATCTGAAGGAGAAAGGTGTCCAAGACAGCTGGCTATATTTTAAAGAAACCCTGTTAAAGGCACAGGAAGATAACATTCCAATGTGCAGAAAGAACAGCAAATGTGGACGGCGACCAGCGTGGCTTAGCAGGGAACTCTGCGGGGAGCTGAAACATAAAAGGGAAGCTTACAAGAAGTGGAAGCTTGGACAGATGACAAGGGAGGCGTATAAAGATATTGCTCGGGACTGCAGGGATAAAATCAGAAAGGCCAAAGGACAATTGGATTTGCAGCTAGCAAGAGATGTGAAGGATAACATAAAGGGGTTCTATAAGTATATCAGCAACAAGAAAAGGATCAGAGGTGGTGTAGGTCCCTTACTGAATGGGGCAGGCATCCTCATGGAGGATGATGCGGAAAAGGCTGAAGTACTCAATGCTTTTTTTACTTCAGTCTTCACAGGGAGGGCCAGCTCCCAGGCTACTACACGGGGTAATGCGGAATGGAGAGAAGAGTGACCCTCGGTGATGGAAAGTCAGGTTAGGGAACACTTAATGGAATTGGATGTGCACAAGTCCATGGGGCCGGATGAACTGCATCCGAGGGTGCTGAGGGAGTTGGGGGAAGTGATTGCAGAGCCACTGGCCATTATCTTTGAGAACTCATGGCGAACGGGGGAGGTTCCGGAGGATTGGAAAAAGGCAAATATAGTACCTATCTTTAAGAAAGGGAAAAAGGAGGATCCGGGGAACTACAGACCGGTCAGCCTCACCTCAATCCCTGGGAAAATCATGGAGCAGGTCCTCAAGGAATCCATCCTGAAACACTTGGAGGAAAATAGAGTGATCAGGAACAGTCAACATGGATTCACCAAGGGCAAATCGTGCCTGACCAACCTGATTTCCTTCTATGATGAGATGACTGGATTTGTGGATGCAGGAAGAGCCGATGATGTGGTATACCTTGACTTTAGCAAGGCTTTTGATACGGTTTCCCATAGCATTCTCATCGGCAAGATAAGGAAGTATGGGTTGGACGAGTGGACCGTAAGGTGGATCGAAAACTGGTTAGATCAATGGGCTCAGAGGGTAGGAATCAATGGCTCGATGTCTGGTTGGCAACCGGTAACGAGTGGAGTGCCCCAGGGGTCAGTCCTGGGGCCGTTTCTATTCAACATCTTCATTAATGATCTTGATGATGGAATAGACTGCGTGCTTAGTAAGTTTGCGGATGACACCAAGTTGGGGGGAATGGTAGATACTCTGGAGGTCAGGGACAGGATCCAGGGAGACTTGGACAAATTGGAACACTGGGCCGAAAGAAACCTCATGAGGTTCAACAAAGACAAGTGCAAAGTCCTGCACTTAGGACGGAAAAATCCGATGCACTGCTATAGGCTGGGGACCGATCGGCTAAGTAGCAGCGCTGTAGAAAAGGACCTGGGGGTTATGGTGGACCGGAAGATGAATATGAGCCAACAGTGTGCCCTTGTTGCCAAAAAGGCCAATGGCATATTAAGCTGCATCAGTAGGAGTATTGCCAGCAGATCGAGGGATGTGATAATTCCCCTCTATTCGACACTGGTCAGGCTGCATCTGGAATACTGTGTCCAGTTTTGGGCTCCCCACTACAGAAAGGATGTGGATAAATTAGAAAGAGTCCAGCGGAGGGCAACAAAAATGATTAGGGGGCTGGGGCACATGACTTATGAGGTGAGACTGAAAGAACTAGGCTTATTTAGTCTACAGAAGAGAAGACTGAGGGGAGATTTGATAGCAACCTTCAATTACTTGAAAGGGTGCTCCAAAAAAGAGGGAGGTAGGCTGTTCTCGATGGTAACAGAGGACAGAACAAGGAGCAATGGTTTCAAATTACAGCTGGGGAGGTCAAGGTTGGATATTAGGAAAACTTTCTCATTGGGAGGGTGGTGAAGCATTGGAATGGGCTATCTAGGGAGGTGGTAGAATCTCCATCTTTGGAGATTTTTAAGGCTCGGTTAGACAAAACCCTGGCTGGGGTGATTTAGTGGGAGTGGTCCTGCTTTTTAGCAGGGGGTTAGAGTAGATGACCTCGTGAGGTCCCTTCCAACCCTATGATTCTATGATAAGCGCAGTGTGGATGAATAAGTCCACTTTGTTAAGTTGACCTAAAGACAATTAGGTCTACCTAACAAAGTGGACTAAGTTGACTTAAAGTGTTGCCACTTTGTTCAGTCAACTTAATAATGCTAATTTTAAGTCAACTTAAATTCGACCTTATTAAGTCGACTTAACAAAGTTGACCTAACTTTTTCTAGTGTAGACATAGCCTTAATGTCTTTACAAAGAGCGAACATACCCCTTCTCAACCTACTTTTTATGAAATTAAACAACCCAATCTCTTCTAGTCCCCTCTCCGAAAATTCTTTGCACTTGTTCTGGTTTAAAAAGGAATGCCATTTTAGATTTGGTATTGGTGCATAGTAAGGACCCGATAGAAGAACTGGTTGTAGGGGACAACCTTGGTTCAAGCAACCTTGACCTAATTCAGTTCAACAGAAAGGATAAACAAAAATAGATCTGTGACTAAGGTCTTTGACTTCAAAAAGGCTAACTTCAAAAAATTAAGGGAATTAGTTGGGCAGATGGACTGAACTCTTGGATCTAAAAGTGGAGCAGGGTTGGAATTACTTCAAGTCAAAGTTGCAGGAACTATCTGAAGCCTGCGTCCCAAGGAAGAGGAAAATATTCATAGGCAAGAGTTGCAGACCAAGCTGGATGAGTAAGCATCTCAGACAGGTGATGAAGAAAAAGCAGAAAGCATACAAGGATTGGAAGATGAGAGGGATCAGCAACAAAAGCTACCTCTTGGAGATCAGAACATATACCTGTCTTTGGGAGTCTGCCTGTTCACCACAACTGCCCTAAAAGACAGTCTTGTGACACCTCATTTAGTATTATCACTCTGTTTCCCTTCAAAGAGTTGGCGGAAGCCCCTTTCTCTTGGCTGTCCCAGGCAGTTAAGTGTTAATAGCTCAGCCATTGGCTATTTTGTTGTCAACATAGTGTCTTTCATTCAAATGTGTAGTTGCAGCTAGTTCTGATTCTTCTCTGCATCACAGGAAACGAAGTCTATCTGGGGACCCTGACCAAAAGAGGAGAATGTAAGTACCTGAACTGCAACTCCCATGAAGCACCAGGACAGTATTTCAGAATCAGAGAAAATAGCATTTTTTCCATTGAAAATGGGGGGGAGGGGGGGAGGGGAGAATGTTTGGAAAGCTGACATTTTTTCCAGAAATTTGTATTTAGTCAAAATCCTGATTTTCTGCTGACAAACTGTTTTAACAGAACATTTTAACCATCTCCAAATGCACTGCAAAAATGTTATATTGTGTCAATAATTTTGTCCAGAGGTGACTTACATTTCTTTCCTGGTAAAGTTCAACTTCCCTTATCTAGGCAAAGTCAGAATAACTTTAAATAAAGATTCAACTCTTAGTGTTTATTAACAGCAGATTTTTAAAAAAAGGAATATTGGTCATTTTCACTGTTATTCTTCATAACAGAATGTTTCAGTTTTAACAGCCACTATTACACAGAGCTGGGAGGAAAATGTCTGATGAAACTTTTTTTGTGTTCACAGAAAATTGGGTTTTCAACTGAATGAAAATTTTCCTGGAAAATATTTGTTTCCCTCTAAATGTTATTAATTTGAGAAAAGAAGAAGATTTTTTTAAAAAAATGTTCAGTGTTACTTGGCAAAAACTGAAAAATATCCAGAGTTTGTTTTATTTGTTTGAGAAAAAAACTGAAATTTCCTGCTAAAAGTGTTGATACATAAGAATTTGTATGTGTGTGTGCATAAAACCTCCATAGGATGGGGCCTTTTTCCAATGAGCTTCACTGGTAAATAGTGCTCTTCTTCAGAGAACTGCAGTCTTACAAAATGGCCACTAGTTCCCCTCATTCTCAACAGGAATGAGGTTGTAAACTACCTGTAAGCAGATGCCATCTTTCAATATGGCTATTGCTTGTCATTATTTCCAACAGGATTAAAACCAAGCTGCCCTCGTTGATGGCTGCTGTCAGCACAGAGAGCCATTATCTTTCCAAAGCTCAGATTTACTTTGCTCGCTTTGAGAGCGATATAAGATGGAAGCCATTTTGAAAAAGGACCATTCCTCTTAGTATCCCCTGAAGAATAGCTATTCCTGCTGAAGGAGAAATTTCCTATTTTTAAGAATAATAGGGTGTTAAATGACTGTTAATCCTAAAATATTTTTTTTTAGAAACTGTTCATTTTACCAGATCTCCTCAAGAGAATAGTAAATTAATGCAGTGATATATTGGGAATGTTTGGAACAGGAGAAAGGAAGAATCTAGGGTATATATACAGTATAATATGGAGGTCAAAAACTGTGGGAATCTGTCAAGTTTGGTGGCTTGGTGTTGCTCCAGAATAGAGTATAGCAACCACGGTATCTTGTGTGTCTGGTTCCAAAAGTTAAAATAGTAATAAAAAGGTTAATACTGTATATACTTAAATTAATAGACTCATCACCTTGTTATGTTCTCTTTGGGTTTCTTGTTTAATGTTAGTGTTTAAGTACTTCACTGCTCAATTATTTAATTTTAATACTAAAAAATCAAAACAAAGAGACATTTCCCAGACAAAAAAATATGTTAAATTGTAGATATATTTGAGTATGTACCAGTATCTTAAGGATAAAAATAATTTCAGGGATGATACTGTCCCACAAACAAGTATTGCAAACCAGAGCTAAAAGGTTAAACTTAAATTAATTCAGAAAATTCAGAGCTAAGGTTAAATTTAAAATCAATCTGAACATGTGAAGATAAGAAATGTGCAGCATAGGCAGCCAAATGATGTTATCACTGCCCTATCTTGACACCAAGAATTAATTAAAAAAAAATCTAGTATAGGTTTAAAAATTGTAAATCATTCAGAAAAGCAGTACAATAATAGTTCAAACTCTGAAAAACCTGCCTTACAGTCAGAAACTAAAAATGCTCAATATGTTTAATGTGCTGTAGAGAATGTTAAAAATTGACTTGATCATGTTCCACAAATACCTACAGGGGGACAGCAGTTCTTTAACTTAGCAGGAAAAGGCATGTCAAGCACCAATGGCTGGAAGTTGAAAATTAACAATTTTAGAAAAGAAAAAAGACACTAAAAAAACAAACAAAAAACCCCCCAGTGATTGTATTGCCCATTAGACCTACTTACCTTGGAATATGGTGGATTCTTCATCATATGAAGTCTTTAAATCAAGACTGGATATCTATCTAAAAGATGTGCTAGAGCTACAAAAGAAATTATGGGCTTGATGCAAGTGATTGGGCATGATTCTTTGACTTGTTATGCAGAAGGTCAGATTAGATGATCATATTGACCCTTTCTGGCCTTAAATTGGGTGAATAATCAATTTCACCCAATCAAGGGTTGTAAACACTGTTAGGCACTACCTGTAAGAGTATGGTGAGTGCTTGGCATCTACACAGGGCAAAATTAAAGTTGTTTGGTTGTTGTAACCGTTCTTTTCCATAGTTTGACATGCCTGGGTTTCTTTTAAGCCTAACTTTGACACTGAATTCACTGATGGCTTGTGTATACTGAAAACCCTGCATTGATCTCCACAGATCGATGCAGCGGGATTGATTGAGCAGCCAGTGGAGACCTGCTCAATCGATCCTGGAAGTGCTCTCTGTTCAACACAGTAACTTCGTTCCACAGAAAAGAATAATGCTGCGTCAAATGGACAGCATTTTGCATTGGCACAGCCTAGTGAAGATGCTATGATAAGGGACAGTAAGTAGGTCTATGGGAGATACGCATTCTTCAGTATGTAGGTTGCGTATCTCCCGCTGATGCAGCACAGTAGTATAGACCAGGCACGAGTCCTCCATACAGAAAGAAAGCCTGAGTCACTCATTTTCAGTTACATTGCTGCAGAGGCTTCTTTCTGTGATTTAGCAAAATAGTGAGAGGTTTCCCTCAAACAAACAAAGACAAATAAACCTGCTAAGCATGTGCAACTTCTGGGGACATGCCAAGGTTCCCAGGAGGGCACTATAATTAGCCCATCTTTGCATGGCTTGAGACTGTAGTTTGAGGTGTGAGTTACTGCAGGGACTCTCTCCCTAAATGCCACAGAAATCAATATATACAGTGTCTAATGCCCTAGCATGATCTCTTAGGGATGAAGAGTGACTGAACATTCTGTTCCACAAGCCGCTATGATGAAATATATTTTTCCTTCAGTGGAGGTGGGATGACTATTTTCTTTCCATTATGACACATGGCTATAACTTTTGTTCCCTCTACAAATGTGCTGTTTGTGTAGTCAACATTCTTGCAAATTGAGACAAACATTTGTTTGCTTGTTCATTTTTTTGTTGCAGCATAAATTAAAGAGGAAATGGACATGGTTCATAAAAGACACTGAAAGGTCCAGATGGATATTAGGTAAGAATCCAGTCTCACACGTGGAGATAGGTCTGTCTGAGTTAAACATTTCAGAGCTGCAATAGGATTCAAGTGCTGACTTCTGCAACCTTTGAGGATTTTCATACTCAGGGCTTTAGTTACAACCAATTATAAAGATAAATGGGGGCTGTAAACTTGAAATTTTTTGTGTTCTCCGTGAGAGATCAGTGTCCCACTGTACCAGGTTTTCTGAAAACACATAGCAAGAGACAGTGCTTGCCCTCAAGATCTTACGGTCTAAGAAACAAGACAGAAGAGGGTGTGCAAAAAGAAGGATTATCATCCACATTGTATAAAGAGGGTGCTGAGGCAAAGGGGAAATCTTTGCTATCTCCAGAATCACACAGGAAGTCTGTAGTACAACCAGGAATTAAACCCTGAATTCAGCCTACTTCAGCTAGGCCAGATATTCAGCTAGCTAAATATTATCCAGTGTTGTATATGTGTGTGGGATGGGGTGAACACGTGCATCCAGTTTTGTGGTGGGCCCAGCTTTAAACATGAAAGATAAATAATAATAATAATAATAATAATAATAATAATACATTTGGTCATGTTTGTTTGGAAAAAAATGTAACTAATGGGCATCACTGGAAGAAGAAAGATGGTAGATGACATTGCATTAACACATGAGCTTCACTGTGTTGTTGATAGGCTGTGAAGGGCTCTGGCATGGAAATGAGTTTTTTATATTTGATGTAATAGGCAAGAGGAGATAGAGGAGGAAGCAAATGGAAAACGCCTCTACCTCTAAGCTTCTACAGTTTTAGCCCTCCTGTATTTTCAGCCTTATCCCATCCTTCTTTCTCTCTCACTCTCTGCTCTTCTCACAGTCCTCTACTATATAGCAGCTTTTCCTTTTCTCCTCTCTCTCCTGTGGCTTCATGCAACCCCACTACGCTTCCTCATCTGAGCATCCTTTCTCCCTTTTTCGGGTCCTTGCCTTTCACACAGATTTCCTGTTGCTTCTGTGCCAATGTTATTTCTTCACCATCCCCTGACTGTATCATTTCCCTGAGAAATTAGCTGTGTTCTATGCTCGCATACCACTAGTAGGTTTAAACCATTGGGTCAGGAAACAAGTAGTCAGAAAGCTCCTAGAGCAGGGATAGCAGAGATCCAAGGTACTGCTACCATCTCTTACGGTATTTGGTGGTTTTTTTTAAAGTCCCAGCCCCCAGAATCATGTGATCATGTAAGAATCTCTGATTATTATTTTTTTAACGTATGTTTCTAGCTGACGTGATTGCTAGCAAAAGCTTAGAAATATGACCCCTGAAGGCTCAGAGACCAGCAGGCAAATAAAAAGAACATAATTAAGAACTGGCAGAAAATGTCCAATGAATGTTTCATTGCAATTTGCTGACTGAGTGAAATTGGAACATTTCATGAAGACTGGTCAGTTTCACTAAAGAACCACAGAAGACAGGAAATTCTGCCTATCTACATTTCCATTAGAATCCTTCCTGGTTTTCTGCCAGCCAGTCTCCCAGGTAGCCTGCCTGGTTGGTTGCTAGAAATCCCAGCACTTCCAGGGTCTGCAGCCGTAGAACTGATACAGAAGCTGGAGCTGGAGACACTCCAAAATTTCCAGGTTCTGTAGCTCCAGGGATCTATTCCCTTTGGCAGAGACTTTTCAAATAGTGGGTGTTTGATCCTAACCCAAACAAAACCAGATTTGGAAATATCAAATCCTGCACACACAAAAATGCCTTTTCCAGCCCACCTCTAAAACCACAGAATCATAGAACTGGAAGAGACCATGAGAGGTCATTGAGTCCAGTCCCTGCACTCATGGCAGGACCAAGTACCATCTTAAACCATCCCTGACAAGTATTTGTCTAACCTGCTCTCAAAAATTTCCAATGACGGAGATTCCACAACCTCCCTAGGCAATTTATTCCAGTGGTTAATCACCCTGACAGTCAAGATTTTTTTTCCTAATGTCCAACCTAAACCTCCCTTAATTTATTGTTCTTAAAAATCTCAAGATTTTTTAACCGATCACATGATTTGGGGAGCCTTATTCATGGTTTTTGAATGTGTGGGATTAGAAACACTGCCAGGGCTGTGGTCAGAAGCATTAGTTGCCAAGTGACAGAGACACAACTGAGAGATTGTAGTTATCTAAATGAATAATCTCGGAGGAGTCTGAACTCATGGAATGGAATCTAAAGTATGAGTGCTTTGCAACTTACCATTTAGTGAATGGAAAATATAAAGTACCTGGTTCATACACTCACGACACATGTAGGTGTATTCCATTGGAGGAATTTGTAATAATGTATATGAATTGGCAAAGCCCCATGGGGATCTGGATGCCTAATTCCAATCTATTTTAAAGAGACTTAGATGTCACAATTTCCTAGGCAGTTTTGAAAATCTCAGCCCTCATGAAAAGTGAGTGTAAATCTAAAGATCTATCCCCATCCTTTGGGTGCCTTGTTTCCTGTAGCATATTCAATACTCACTCTCAAGCCTGGACATGCAATTCATTTTAGTTTATGCAATGAAAATTCTTTTTTCCATGAAGCTCACCCTTGTTATCCCTGCAGATATAGCATGACGCACTCCTGTGTAAATGGCTGGGGGCAATCACAGCATGGTAACCCAATTCATTCTCCTGGGACTGACGGATTGCCCAGCACTTCAGAAACCCCTCTTTGTTCTGTTCCTGATGATTTACATTCTTACGCTGGTGGGGAATCTTGGGATAATTATATTGATTAGGATTGATCACCGACTCTATAGCCCCATGTACTTTTTCCTCAGTAACCTGGCTGGTGTTGACCTCTGCTACTCTTCCGTCTTTGCTCCCCGGATGCTGATGAATTTCTTAGTGAAGAGTAAAAGCATTTCTTATTCTGCCTGCCTTGCCCAACACTTCTCTTTCGTTTTGTTTGTGACCACAGAAGGGTTCCTGTTGGCCGTCATGGCTTATGACCGCTACGTAGCCATCTGTAACCCTCTGCTCTACACCACTGCTGTGTCTAAGAAAGTCTGTTTTCAGCTAGTGGCCAGCTCATATGTAGGGGGGCTTTTGAACTCACTGACACACACATGTGGCTTATTGAGGTTGTCATTCTGTGGGCCAAATGACATCAACCATTACTTTTGTGACACTAACCCATTGCTGAAGCTCGCCTGCTCTGATCACCACGTCAATGAGATTTTGCTTGTCACATTCTCTGGTGTCATTGCCATGTCCACCCTCCTGATCATCATCATCTCTTATCTGTACATCCTCTTCTCTATCCTGAGGATCCGCTCTGCCAAGGGCAGGCGCAAAACCTTCTCCACCTGCGCCTCTCATCTGACAGCTGTCATCATGTTCTATGGACCTGTCAGCTTAAGTCACATACAGCCCAGTTCCAGCTACTCCCTGCAACAAGAGAAAATTTCTGCTGTGTTTTATACACTGGTGGTCCCCATGCTGAACCCCCTGATCTACAGCTTGAGGAACAAGGAGGTCAAGGATGCTCTTAGGAGGGTGATGAAAAACATTCCTAGCTAAATTGTTCAACATGACATTTCCAATCAACTGATGAGACTTGGAAGAAGGAGGGGATTATGGGCTGTGTGACTCTGCCTTGATTTGTGCATTGCAAATTTTGCACAGGAATTTAATTCAACTGAAATAATTGATATAGCAAATTGTAATTATGTTTTGCAGTTACTCAAGAGAAACAATGTTACATAATGTCGTATCCTTTGCTTTAATTTAAACACCCTTCCTTGTTTCTTGATTATTAGATCTATATGTAATGGTGCTTTGCCAGGTATCTGAGATTTAAAATAAAATAAAATAAACTTGCTTCCCAATTTAATTTCTTACTGTGAGTCTATAATGAAGTCTCAATACATAATTCATACAATGAAAACGCAACACTTTTGCTCTCTTTGGTGTCTGTTCCTCATAAGAGCTTTGTGACTCTCTCATAGATGCAAACTAGAGATTTCGGTCCTATTGCTTTTGTGGTAGAGGTTTGTGATGTTAATGCCACAGTTCCTAGATTTTAGCTAGCTAGCTAGCTAGATACACATTTGTCATAATGCTTTATGTTCAATTATCTCTTGTTACCCTATGCTGCTACCCATCTGTTTGTTATCTGCAGCTGCTGTCTCTAATTTTAATTTTAATTTTAGATTGCAAGATCCTTTGACCAGAGGTTGTCTTTTTGTTTTATGTTTGTACAGCACCTAGGACAACAGAGCTGGGGTAAACCCACTATTAAACAATTAATTAATGAGTACAAATTATAATGCTATATATTGCTCATCTAATGTTACCCTCGTCAATTCCAGATAGTGATTTTACCGATTACTTACAGCAGGGCTATCAATTGATTGTAGATTTTAAGGTTGGAAGAGCCCATTAGATTGTTTAGTTTGACCTGTACAACACAGGCCATACTTGCCTATAGTTACCTTCTGTATAGAGCCCTTTATTTTGTGTTTGACTAAAGTGTGTCTTCCAGAAAAGTACCCAGTCTTGACCTGACTTGAGAACGTCAATACCTGGAGCATCCCTCACAGCTCTTGACAGCTCTTGACAGTTCATTCCAATGGTTAACCATCTTCACTGTTGAAAATATGTGCCTTGTGACTAATGTGAAATTGTCAAATAATTTTACTCTCACCAATGCTATGTATTATTCATTGGAGCTGGTGGCGAAGATGGTCAGAATACTTATTGCTGAACAATGCAGATTTCGGTTAACTGAAGTATTTTATGAATTTGTGTCAAATGTGTTGAATTGTTTTGGTTTGAAGTAAGACCTCAATCAAATAAAAAAGAAGCCAAAAAGATGTAAATATTTAAAGTTTTCTATTTATGAGACTTACGGTTTATTACAAAATGTAAAAATTGCAACAATAAAATGGTACCTTGCGTCTATTCAAACAAAACATTTCATTCAACTTGTCAGTCATAAAAA
>VOCT01035681.1:0-18423 GCA_007922175.1 Pelusios castaneus
GGGAAGTTACAATTGCAAATTTGCCATGGATCCTTTCCACCTCCCATGAAAAACCCATGCACAAGAGGTTATGCACAAGGGCCAAGCAATGTTAAGTCCCTGACACGCTTTTACTAAGTGTTTTTTCATGCTTTTAAAGAGCCTTAAAAACAAACAAACAAGGAGTCCTGTGGCACTTTTAAAGACTAACACATATTTATTTATTTATTTATTAAAGTAACTTTGTTTTTCACAAGCCAGTTGCAACCCCCAAGGGGGCTAAATTCCCCCAGTCTGTGCCCTTCACAGCAGACTTGCTTTTCCCACAGCATGAGTGACCACTGTGGCAATGTCGCTTTGCACTGAGCTCCAACCAGCGAGGCCCACTCTGCACTGTCTCCAACCCACAACCAGATGCTGCAGACTCAAATGCCCCAAGAAATTCTGTGCTGCAACAGCTGTCGCACCAGGTGGCTGGAGGCTAAGTTAACAGCTCGAACAGAAGTAACACTGACCCAAGCCTGCGTTTCTCTACAGGAATTAACTCAGGATGTTATTTTGGGAAGTGTTGCCATAAGCAACACTTATGCAGTTTAAAAGATGTTGTTTTACCACTTGTTTTAAAAAACCCGCCTTTACATGAAACCCACAAAGGCTTTGCCTTCACCTGTCACAGAAAACCACGAACCGCAGAATAACCAAGAGAAAAAGAGAACCAAACCCAACCATTTGTCCCTGGATCAAAAACCTAACCCTGTCTGGTTTTCTGGCAGCTGAGCATGACCAGTTTGCTTTGTATGCTTAGCCAGGACAAACTCAACACGTTGAAGAGCTTTTCCACCACCCTTTGTTCTAGCGAATGGCGGCCATGGACAATTCAACCCATCGGGTTTTTCTGCTTGTTAATTCTTTTGATGCCACCGGCCTAAGGACACAGGGTCGATCCAGAAACAACCAAACTACAGTTTTGCATTTCAGGATCACCCACAGTTTGGTTTGAGGGAGTAAATGTTCAGCCCACTCAGAACCACTGTGTTTGTTGTGTTGGAAAGAGGATCCCAGAGAGGATAAGTGCTAATGAAACCATGTTCTCTGTTACAACACCATCCCCTGCATATTAGTTAACTCCCCATTGACATTTCTCAATTCTCCTTTCAATGCCCCTCAAACAACCAGAAACTGGCAATTTTAGCACTGGCTGCATATTCCTCTCTGCCTTTGAGTGTCTCCATTAAACCTCTCCTCATTCAACCATTCTAGGTGACCTACTTCCAACTAGCGTTACACGACACTCCCCAGGCCTTTTCATAGAATCGTAGGGTGCGACTACACTTACAAGTTAGGTCAACTTAAGGAGGCTTAAGTCGACCTCACTTACTCCCCATCCACACTGGGCTTTCCTTAAGTCGACTTAAGATGTTTCTTAAGTCGACTTAAGGAAAGCTTAAGTCGACTTAATTACACCTAGTTTTACGTAGTGTGGATGCCCTAAGTCGACTTATTGCATAAGTCGACCCAAGGCAGGGGGACAAGGGAGCTCCGCATGGCTCCCTTGTCCCCAGGGAAGCTCCTGCTCCCTTCTACCCAAACCTGCGGCTTCCTAACAAGAGGGGCCATGGCTCCTTTTTGGCCAGGAAGCCGCGGTCCCAGGGAGAAGGGCTCCCCAGCCTGGGCTCCAGTGGGAGAGAATACCGGGCTGGGTCCCCAATGAGGGATTCCCTCCCTTCTGGAACCCTGGCTGGGGACCCCCGGTGGCTCCCTTCTCCCAGGAAGCCGTTCATGGCTTGTCCCAAGGAGAGCCAGC
This sequence comes from Pelusios castaneus, assembly GCA_007922175.1. Lineage (NCBI taxonomy): Eukaryota > Metazoa > Chordata > Testudines > Pelomedusidae > Pelusios > Pelusios castaneus. Next base: position 1,784 of record VOCT01035681.1, read on the forward strand.
CATGCGGGGCTGGCTCTCCCCAAGACAGGCAAACCGCTCACGGCTCGTCCTGGGGAACGCCATCCCCACAGGGTATATGGGATACATCCATATACCCACAGCAGCAAAGACACCCCCAACCCCAAAGGGATCTGAAATAAAGAAGGGGGGTTGGAATGCCTGGGGAGCAAGAAGAGAGAAGGGAGCAAGAGCCTGAGTTCCAAATATGGCAAAGATCCAAGGAACCCAAAGAGGGGGTCATGAGCACCAGGAAGAGAGGAGATAGGTTCATGACCATGGAGGGGGTCAGGGAATTGAGGAGACAGGGTCACATCCATCATCCCATCCCACTTTCCCATGGGGGCTCAGTGGCCCCAGCCACTGCAAAGGAAGCACACAGGGAAATGGAACCAACAAGATGCAGCAGGAGGAGGGGCTCCTGGCCTAATAGGTCCCTGTGTTGGAGTCTAGAACCCCCACATTGGACACCGTGGGTCTCATGAGATAAGGAGGGTTCAGGCACTAGGCCACAAGAGGGAGAAGCTGAGGCAGAGCGAGTGGGGAAGCTGCCCCATGGCCCCACAGCTCCTTCCTGTGGAATGGGAGGGCCAGATGGCAACCCCCCTTCAGAGGGAGCCCTGCCTCTCTGTTACCTGGGCATGCCATTTCTTTGCCTCAGTTTTCCTGTTCCAGACAGGGGCAGCCTTTAAAGGCAGCTGACAGGCCAACCGAAAGGATCGGGTCGGGGGAGGGGGAGGGAATTGCTATGACCACTCCTCCACATGCTCCACTCCATGCAGGGAGTGACTGACTCACAGGATGTCTCACCTGCCCCACAACAGACCCATATGCCTGCAAGCACTGCGGCCTGATGTTCTAGAGCATTGGGAGCTCTCTGTCCCAACTTAGTGGTGAATGGAGAAACATGGCAGGATGAGCCAGGACTTATTTGCCTGTTTATTACCCAGCATTCCCACGGGACCATTTCAGCCACAGTGACTCAAAAGGCAGGGAGTAGGGTGTGTGGAGGCTGTGGGATATTACCATCCCACTTGTGTGACAAAATGGTGAGAAAAGTGCAGTGGCTATGTCCAGCAGTGAGGGGGACCTGGGTTAAAAAGTGAATCTTGAACCCTTGGTTAGTGGTATATTAACAGCCCCCTGGAGGAGGTGAAGGAAGGTTGATCTGATGGCTTGAGAAGAAGATCACAGATAGCAGCAACTGTGCTCAAGGGACATTCATACCCTGATTCCTCTCTAGTGATGACTTGCAAAGAGAGGGGTTCGGGGCAGAGATGTAGTGAGAAATGCCCTCCTCCCCCAGCTGGCTCCCAGGGGGCATAATAGATCTGATTGGATGCTGGGCTTCTGCCATCCTGTTGTGTTTAGGGGTTGTGCCCTGAAGAGTTTAATGACCTTCTTCTGGCCCTGGTCTGTGAGGAACCTGGCACAGGGCCAACAGCACAGGGCTGATTTCGTAGCTACTGCAACTTCCTAACATAACTCAGCTCAGACTGATGTATCCCATCTTCATTCTTGCCTTGTTCTTGCCCATTCAGTCATATTTCTTCTTCCTCAAGGACTTGTTTTCCCTCTGTGCCACCAGCTTTGCGGGGGGGGGGGGGCGGGGAGCAGGAGGAATGAGTCTATAATTTGGGTTTCTCTTGTAAAGACACTTTTAAATATTTTGACTAACCCTAACCTGGCTCACCTGTCTTATTCTCCACTCGCAAGTAAGTAGGTTGTGGGCTGAGCTACATGGAAAGAGGAACCCCAGGGGGAGCGAAGTCTAGGGGGAAAGTTTGAGCTGGACTTTATTTTGTTATCAGTTGAGTTTTGGGTTAATAAAGTCAATCTGGAGGTAACTTTGGATTCCATTGAATGCATGAATCATCTTCCACAACTGGCTGGTCCACCTCACAGTCCTTTAGTGCCAGTGCTCTTGCTGTGATGTCTGAAGAGCTATGAGACAAATACTGATCCCAACAAAAGGTGGGGCCTGGAATAAACGGCTTGTGATGTAAAAACAGTTCACTCAATCAATGGATCTTTTTTGGCTACTAGGACCCTGCTACATGATAACCCTCCCACCTTTTTTTATATTTGGCCCCACCACAACCCAGTGATGTGCCATTAGCCTCTTTATACAGCTGGGGAACTGGGACGTAATGAGACAAACCATCCTTCCTCCCACTAAAAGCTCCAATAAACCTAAAATGCTTAAAAGAAATATGTATTGAAAAATAATATTTTTTTTAAAAAGTAGCTTTTTCCCGCCTCTCCAAAACAACAGCAGGTTGGGAGCGAGGGGCATCGCAGCACTCAGGACAGGCTGATTTCCTGGTACACATGGCTGGCCCTGTCCAGTGAGCAGATTCTTCTGCTTTGGAACGATCCCTATTCTCTCCCCAGGGGTCTCACTCCAGTCGCTGGCACCTGGGGAGATGTGAGAGATGCTGGATTTGATGCCCCATCCCACTCTAACAGTTAGACCCCATTCCCCTCCAAGACCTGGGGATAGAATCCAGGGGTGTGTCTACACCTGTAAATTAAGTCGACTTAAGCTTTCTTAAGTCGACTTAATTTACCCTGTGTCTACGCTACAGTTTCCTTAAGTCGACTTAAGCAAGTTGCTTAAGTCAACTTAAGGAAAATTAAGTCGACTTTATTAAACCTCCTTTCTACTAGACCTAAGGCTTAAGTCGACTCCCTAGAGTCGACTTAAGCCAGTGTAGCTGTGGGGTAGCCCTAAGTCGATTTAGGGCTTCCCCAGGGCTACACCAATGCCCACCCTGCCCCTATGCCCTCCCAGGGTCCCTGTCCCCCATTGCCCCGTTGTACCTAGGTACAACGGGGCAAAGGCTGAGCCCCCTGGCATTGGGCAAGGGGTGCCCCCCCTGCCCCCGTGGACCTCCCCTAGGTCCCCCTAAGCCCCTAGAAGTCGACCTAGGCATCCAGTGTGGATGCTCTAGGTCAACTTTTTAAGCTCCCCCCAAAGTCGACTTTAATTTTAAGTGGAGACACACTAAGTCGACTTAAAGTGGACTTAGTTAAGTCGACTTACTTAAAGTCGACTTAAATTACCCACTGTAGACATAGCCACTAAGTCGACTTAGCTAAAGTCGACCTAAATTTTCAAGTGTACACATAGCCCAGGAGTCCTGGCTCCAATCCTTCCACCCCCACTCCAACCACAAAACCTGACTCCCATCCCACAGCTGGAGACAGAACCCAGGAGTCTTAACTGTCCTCACAGGGAAGATCCCAGTTTTACCTGATCTGCGGCGTTTCTTATACAGGATAAAAGTCACCAGCAGGATCAGACACACAAGAACTCCCAATGGCACAACCACGGCGATGTCAAACAGGAACCCGGTGAGCTGTCGGGCTGGAGAGAGTGAAGGAACCTTTAATAACCAGCACCCTACCCCAGAGATGGCTGTATTTCAGCACCAGACAAGGGGACCCTGTATAAATAGTCCCCATCCCACCCCAGAGGTGGCTGCATTCCAATGCCAACTGAGGGGACCCCAGATAAACAATCCCTGTGCCCCTCCCCCAGAGGGCCCATATCTCAGCACCAAGCAAGGTGTTCCTGTATAAACAGCTTGTGTGCCCCACCCCAGAGGTGACTGCAACTTAGCATCTATCACAATGGCAGGCAAGTGACACTGACCAGAGAAGTAGGCGCTCATGGTGTAGGCTTCATTGTACCCGGGACCCTGTAGGGTCAGGGTGTAGCTACCTCTGTCGGTTCTCTGAGCCCCATGATGTGCAGGGAGCAGTGTGGCCCCACTGTCTCCCGTCCCGTGTGGGCTCAGCCGTAGAATTTCCGGGGGGTGTTGGCTGGGGCGTAGCTGAGGATCCAGTTTGTGGCATTGTTGGGTTCCACTCCTCGGTACCAGCTGCAGACCATTTTTTGGGGATGGGGGGGGTTCAGGTCCTCTAACTCCCATCTGTGGGCTCTGATTTTGGCTATGGGGAGTGGGGACCTGGCACCTCCCTTCCCCTATTCCCTTATGGCTGTTGGGGTGGGGGCAGCAGTTCTTGCTCTGCTGTGCTGTTCCTCCAGGACAGGACAATGCAGTAAACAGGGGACGTGCCAGAGAAGGAGATGGATGAGCCATCACAGCAACCCAAGAGGTTCAGGCTCCACACAGGAAGGGTTTGCATGGAGGAAAGAATTAGGGGCAGGAGATTTCACTATGAGAAATCCATTGAGAAAACCAAGCTGTGCGAAAAGGAGAAGCATCTGGCAGGCACTGGGCAGTGGCAGGACTGGAGTCATGCCCCATGGGCCTGGGGCTCTTTTGTGCTCCCCCAGTGGGGGCGATCTTAGCCCCCTCACCCCGGAAGCAGGCTGGGGGCACAGGTGGCTGCCACCTGTAGCAGACACCCTGCTTAGGGCTGGAGTGGGTTGGTGCTGTGCCACTGAGGCAAGTTGACCCAGTATCCACTCCAGCAGTGGGGTCATGTGGTATACTGAGGGTATCCAGTTCCCAGGGGCCAAACCTACGTTTGCACCCTCTCCAGACCTCACGCCCTCCCCTCCCCCTACGGCAGGAGGGGTTTGGGTGCCACCCTCCAGTTGTCCCAGGTGGGGCTGTATATGTGTGGGAGGGCAGACACTGGGGGGCACAAATGCAGGCTTGGCTCTGCTCACCCCTACATTTACCCAGTGTGTGGTGCCCGCCTCTTCACCTGCACCCTGGCACTGATGGGGTAGCCACACCCACAGACTGCATGGACAGGCTGGCTGGCCATTCATGATGCACAAGTGTTGGTGTGTGCTGAGGGGTGCCCCATAGCTTCTTCTGTGCCCCCATCCCCCAAGAAAAGCTAAGCCAGTGCCCACTCTCTGCATTTACCTGTTGCTCCATCCTGATTAGGGCAGCCTCATCCCCTTCCCCTTTGGTGACATCCTCCTGCAGCCTGGCACACAGGACCTGCCCCCCACCCATAGGCCAGGCATTGCCTAGCGTGAAGCCTGGCATGGCCATGCCACAGGTTAGGCTGTTCAGTGGAGGGAAGCCGCAAGTGGGGAGACACAGCCCCCAGGCAGCTGGCAGGAACCAGATGATGCCACAAAGAGGTGGGAAATGGGTGCTTGGGGAGGTGGGGGAAAGGGGCCAGCAGGAATCCCAGGTAGGTGGGCATGGGGGGAAAAGGTCTGGGAAAAGTCTGGGGCAAAGGACTGGGAAAGAAACTGGGACTGTGGATTTCTGCCACTGAAACATCCTTGAGAAACATGTGCTGAGCCTGGAGCAGGGGAAAGACAGACAGGCTGAGAGGACAAACTGATCCAGTACTAAGCGAGAACTGCTGGCATCTTGGAATGCTGGGGCAGCCTCACAGATAAGTTAGGACGGTAGATAACTAACATGCAGTGATGGGGTGGTAACAGGCAGCGGGACTGAGTTCAGCCCATGGTCAGCCCTAAGGCAACAGCTAGAGTGTCTCCAAGCCAATCTGTGGGCCCCTTCCATTTGGGTGGGAGTGGGAGCCAGATCTCCTGGGTTTTATCCCCAGTTCTGGGGGAGGAGTGGGGTCTAGTGGTTAGAGCAGTGGGACTGGAAGTCTGGACTCCTGGGTTCCTGTTTTAGCTCTTTTATTTCCTGCCACCATGAAGGGGCTCAGCGCAACCGAGTCTTGTGGAGTCTCTCGATTTCATTCACTAACTGCTGACTTCCCTGGCCCCCAGACAGCCCCTCCCCACACCCGTAATCTCCCTTGGAGAGCACAGCAAGTCGGGTTTCACACCCAGGTGACGGACAGCTCTTATCCTCAGCCTCCAGGCAGCAGACATTCTTGAATAAGTAATTGGGGGTGAGGGGCAAAGGAGTAGGGAAATTAGGGCATCCCATTGGGGGAGCATGATGCCTACATGTATTTGTGCCCCTCACATCAGCAGGTACAGAGGAGGGTCTCCGGGCCCCTTTCCCACTCTTCCTCACATGAAGCCACTAGGTGCAGCAGCATTGACGTACCATGGGGCTGTGCCCCTGACACTTGGTCTTCGGGGATGCCAGCCAGGACCTCCTCAGAGGATCCCTCACTCCACTGACATCCCCGGTGGCCTCACTAAGTTGGCCCTTGTTGGACCCAGCATGGAGGTGGAAGGCAGAGGGACTGGGTCAGCAGGGCTGCTGGGGTTGCCAGCTGGAGGCAGCTCCTCTGAGGAGGGCCCAGCCAGCACCCCACCCCCAGGCTGCTGCCTAGGGTCATGGCTCCCTCCCACCCCCTTCTTTGGTATACCACTGCTGGAGAGCCAATGATGCCTGGCAGGGGGGCAGTTCTGGGCAGCACAGAGGGCAGATGCTAAAAAAAATCATAAATTTGTGGAGGGGGCAATGCCCCTCCTGCTTCCCCAGACCCCAGCCATGAGCACAGGTGTCTTTAGTCAGACAGGATGTGGCAACTATGCAAAGGCTGAGATTGGAAGAAAAGGAAGATGGATTAGAGCTGGCCTCAGGGTGGTGCTAGGCAGGGCCGTCCCTATGGGGGGGCGAACGGGGCGATCGCCCCAGGCCCCGCGGGTACGTGGGCCCCATGGGTATGTGGGCCCCGCGCTGTCCCGCTCCCAGGGGCTAGTGCAGGGCCCACGCGCACCACAGCCCCTCCTCCCACAGCCGCCCCACTGCCTTCAGCAGTGAGCCAAAGGCAGTGGGGCGGGGCGGGGCAGGCCGGGAGGTGGAGGCAGGCAGGCCCAGGGGTGGAGCACATGGGGCCCGGCCTTTGGGCCGGCTTGCCCCAAATGGCTGGCTCCTCCCCGCAGGCGGCCTCGGCCTCTGGGCTCGGGGCCGGGGCCGCCGGCAGCCATCGGGGTTGGGGCCTGGGCCAGGGCCAGGGCCAGGGCCGACTCCGGCCCCCGTGTCGGCCTCCAGGCCCAGGCCCGGCAGGAGGCCCCCCAACCCGGGGCTGGAGCCGGCTCCCCCACACCAGCAGCCTCGGCCGCCAGAGGTGGCTCCCCGTGCCGGCAGCCTTGGCCTCCCAGCCCAGGGCTGGCTCCATGGGAGGCGGAGCGGGCCAGTCGGCCCGCCACACTCCCCTCCAGCATGGGGGGGCAGGGGCCCCGCTTTGGCCAATTGGCTCTGGGCCCCGCTCCCCCCACGGGACGCCCTGGTGCTAGGGGAGAGGGGGGGCTGGGCTGCAGCAGGTGTACATATGCCCTGTGCATGGAGAAAAGCAGCAAAATCAAGGAGTGGTCAGAACTGAGCCCACAATTTTGGCCCTGTTGTGCTATTCCCTGCTCCCCCAGGGCCATGGCAGGGGATGGGAGTAGTTTGTAGAGCTGGTAGCTCCCTGCCAAAGCCATGGCTGTGCTTGCGGGCAGCAGGGGGCACTGCTCCTCCAGCACTAATCTGCCAGCACCTTCAACACCAGACTGTATTCTCCATCCCAAGCGACTGTTAAATCTACGGTTTCCCAACAGAGCCACCCTGGGGCAGCAGGAATTCATATAGTGACATTCTGTGCCAACTGGGGGTCACATGTGATGGCCATGAGGGCTCCTTCTGGTCAGGGGAACAATAAAGGAATCCCCAGATGGTGGAATAATCTGGACTAGCTGGAAAGGGCAGTCAGCCAAAGCTATTTGCTTTGGTCTACAGATGAAGAAACTGATGCACAAGCAGGTGAAGGGAACTTCCAAGGTTCACAAAGGGTATTAAGCATGGCTGCCCTGGCCACTAGACATGTGCTTCCTATCCCAGCATGGAGCAGTCTGCTGACAAATCCTGAGCATGTGTAAACCAGTGTCACGCCACTGATTGTCCAGCAACCATGGTCCAGTGATCCCAGCTGGGATCTGGGCCCAGACACCCCTGGACTGTTGGGCTGTTTACTCTGACAGTTCAAACTGAAACTGGCTCTGCTTGTCCTAATGAAAGCAGCAGACTGGGAAACAAAAACAAGCTACTGAAACTGGCTCTCCTAGCTCTGACAGCGGCAGTAGAGACTGGGGAAAACACACAGAAAAGGACTAGTGGAAGAAATCACAGCCAATTGTGTGTGAACAACCCAAACACACATGAATAAAGACACTAAGGCACTAGAACAACAAAAAAAGGAAGGCAGCAATTACAGGGCCCCCAAAACCTTTTGATGATACTCTGGAGCAATGGCATGCATATATTGAGCGTTTTCAGATTTTTGTTGTGGCAAATGACATAATAGATGCAAAGAAAGTACCAGTACTTTAGCCAACTTTGCTCATTTTTAGGGTTGTTGAACTATTATGGGAAGTTTATCCTACAGTTAGCAATGCTTCTGAAACCACCATGTGAACTCCTTGGCCAGAACAGGGTCTGGAAGTGGACTGAAGCCTGTAATGTTGCATTTAACAAAGCTAAATGTGCACTACTAAATTCAAAGGTTTTGATGCATTTTGATCTGTCCTTATCTCTACAGCTGGCCTGTGATACCTCACCTTATGGACTGGGATCAGTCATGTCACACACTGTGCCTTCAGGAGAGGAAGGGACCCATTGCTTTTGCCTCATGTACCTTAAGCAAAGTAGAAACTAATTATGCCCAAATTGAACGTGAAGCATTGGGAATCATTTTAGGCATTTGGAAATTTCTCCAGTACCTGTTTGGAAGGAAGTTCACACTGGCCATTGACCTCTAAAATCAGTCTTTAGACCCCACACAGGCATTCCACCATTGGCTGCTAGTCATATGCAATAATGCACATTGTTACTTTCTGCATACACATATGAGATTAAATATTGGAAATCCTCTCTGCACTGCAATGCAGTCTTTCAAGGCTGCTCTTACCAGTTAAACATCAAGATATTGGCCAGAAAGAAATCTTCTAGTTTGAACAGGTAGAGAACACACTTGACACCGCTACTCAAGTAAAGAGAGCAACTCGCGTTGACCCAGTACTGTCTCAAGTCATGGTCTTGGTGATGCATGGGACATCTCTACAAGACTCTTTGGTTTCACCTGACCTCCTTCCAGGGGTTAAAGTAAGTGGGGATGCACTGGAACACCGTTCCGGGGCCCACAATTTTCAGGGGCCAGCATTCTGGGGCCCTTAAAAATAGAAAAAGGAGGCAGAATGCTGTGTTCTGGTGCGTTCTGCCCAGGGGGCACAGCAAAGCAGCGGACTCCGGCGGAACGCATGTTCCGCCCTGTCCTGCTGCAGCCAGGCTGGGGAGTTTCAAATTTCCCACCCTGCGCATGCTCAGACAAAGCATGATCATGGCGGGAGGGGCCTGGACCAGGAGCGGCTCCGAGTTTGGCCACCCCTGCAGCTCCAGGCCTCCGGCCAGGTAAGGGGGACTGAGAGGAGTGGGGAAGGGGCCGGGTGGGGAGGGTGAGGATCAGGGAAGGGGCCCCGGAGGGGCAGAGGATCAGGGAAGGGGTCATGGGGGGGGGCAGAGAAATAGGAAAGGGGCTGCGGGGGGCAGAGGATCGTGGAAGGGGCCACAGGGGGGCAGAGGAGCGGGGAAGGGGTCCTGGGGGGCAGAGGAGCAGGGAAGGAGCCATGGAGGGGCAAGGAGAGAGGAAGGGGCCGCAGGGTGGCAGAGGATTGGGGAAGGGGCCCGGCAGGGCAGAGGAGCGGGGAAGGGGCTTGGGGTTTGGGGAGCTGGAAGTCAGGCGGGGAAGGGGCCGGGGTTCCGAGCAATGTTCCCTCTAAGCTGATGCAGCTGAGCAAGTTATGGTATTTGCTGAGCAGCAATTTGTGTCCCGAGGATACATCTCTGATAGAACTGCCTGACTTCACCATTACAGGTGAGATACCATCAAGTCAAGAGTCACCTGTTCCTGACTCTCCTTTTCCATCCACCTCTGCAGCACATACAGCTGTTTGACAGATACAACATCCTCACCGGTTTGAGCTATTATTCCTGAACGCATTGTCAGACCAGAACCACTAGCACCTCCTGGTGTAAGAACACTGGGAGTCTGCTGTAATCCACCTAAAGAGAGAAGGCCTCCTCATCCGCTGGATCTTTAGCTAGAGGCAAACCCACATTATGGGGCAGAATAATCCCTGGGGTTTAGCCCATAAATGAGGCAGTCTACCCTCATTTCCTAGTTCCAAAGGGGTAGCCGTTTTAGTCTATTGTAGGAAGACAACAGAGTCCTGTGGCACTTTTAAAGACTAACAGATTTATTTATCGCATGAGCTTTCGTGGGAGAAAATCCCACTTCGTCAGACGCTTTCTAGCTTAGTGTTTATCCTATTAAGGAAGAGAGGGTGTTTTGACTGGAGAGAGGAATATGTTGTGTATTGAATTGCCATAGTAATATAGAATTAGACCATTAGGGTAGGCCAAACTGGTTTGTGCTGCCTTTAGTCTTCTTCTGAATAAAACCACTTTGGATATATATTCCCTGTCTGGTCCTCTGATATCTTTTGGGGGCTATAAATATCCAACATAACAGTCAGCAAATTTAAGGGGATGGGGGATCAGAGAGAAGAACACAGCTTGGGTCCCGCTGGACCTGGCCTGATGGTGACCAGTGGTCTTGGATCTCAGTCCAGCTGGCCAGGCTGTGGGCCAGGGCTTGTACCAGGGATGGCAAAGACATGGACACAGTGTGATATAAATGTTGGGCAGTACAGGACCTGGAGAGTCCCCACATCCAACCCCCAGTGCTGAGTCAAGACCAAGTGAACCTAGACCAGCCCTGGGAGTGTGTTTGTCCAACCAGGTCTTAAAACCTCCAGAGACAGGATACCAGCGCCTCCCTGGGACACCAATTCCAGCATTCCCTGAGCATTAGAATTTCCATGACACCCAGTCTGCAACTCCACCATGGCAAACTGAGCCCCTTCCTTCTCATCTTGCCTGCAGTGAGACCAGGAGAACAACCAAACCCCACCTCTTTATAAACCTTTTGCACATTGGAGGGCTGTTGTCAGGAGCCCCCCTCTTCTTTGTATTGAACATGCCAGTGCTTTCACCCTTGTCTTTTGGGCCAGGTTTCCTGAACCTTTGATCACTTTGGTTGCCTGACATGTCTACAGTTTGTCCACATCTCTCCTGACACATAGTACCCTGAACTGGACTTGTTATCCTGCTGAAGTCTCAGGCCATGTACACACGATCATTTTATTGCGCATTAACGATCATTACCGCACGATAACAACAACAGCGTACACACGTGCAATAGGGCTCTTGCACGTCAACAGCCCAATTGTAGCGCAATACAAAAACCACCTCGACGAGGGTGGTAGCAGTTAACGCGGAACAGCTGTTGCGCCTTTCGACTCGTGTTTACGCTTACCGCGCAATGATTGGCCTACGGAAGTGTCCCAGCATTCCAAAGTCGTCCTCTCTGGTCTTCCCCCCACCTGCTCTGTGGCCGTGACAAAACAGTCCCTGTTCTGTTTCGATTCCCTTGATTTTCGAATTTCTCCTCTGTTTCACTTTCTGTTCTCTTCCTCGTGGAGTGGAGTGCAGCTCTGAGCTTCACTAGCAATGGTGGCCCATCGTGGAAGACGCGCACCCATTTGGAGCACGGCAGAGGTGCTGGACCTGATCAGAATCCGGGGAGAGTCTGCTGTGCAGGCACAGCTACGCGGCAGCAGGCGAAATTTCGATACATATGGCATAATTTTTCAGGCTATGTCAGAGAGACGTTATGATAGAGACACTGTGCAGTGCAGATCAAAGGTGAAGGAGCTAAGAATAACCTATCACAGAGCGAAGGAGGCAAACCGCCGTTCGGGATCAGCGCCTGCTACATGCAGGTATTACAAGGAGATCGAAGCCATCTTCAGTGGGGACCCCACAACCAGTGCAAAGAGTCCCGTGAACACATCGCCCCCCCCCATCCACTGAATGCCAGACCCGAGCAGGATGAGAACGTGATCGATGAGGAGGAGGAGATGGAGGATGACCTGGAGGAGAGCGCAACAGCATGTAGCCAGGAGCTCTTCTGCACCCCCGCTGAGACGTCCACCCAAGACATGAATTTCAGCGTGTCCTCTGAGGTGGCAGAGGGGGGTTCAGGTAAGTTTCTCTTCCGTGCAGCTATGGCTCCTGCTAAAAAATCATTGTCCGGGGCGGGGCTGCTTGCTGTCTCGATCCCCGCTATGCACGCTCTTTACTCTGCATTCATTAGATGTGCATCAACACAAGCAGTGAGTGTCAAAAAATCATCTGTATTTAGGTCACTAAAGGTTTCCTCGATGTACCGCCAGAGCCTCCTACTCAGGTTAGATGGGATAGCAAATGTGTCTATGCTCCCGTATAAGGATACTTGGCCTCGCCAGCTGCAAAACACAGCACTAGGAACCATGGCAGCACACAAGGCAGCAGCATACGGTCCCAGCTGGTGTCCGGTGGCATGTAGGATATGTATTCTAGCTGGCAGGGGCACTCTGAGGAGAGAGATATTGGGTTCCATTTGTGTGCCCTGTGCAGAATGTTAGCCCCCAGTAAGGTTTCTATTAGGACGTACCTTGTCTGCTTCAGCAAAGCATAGGATGTTGACTGCCCTGTACCTTCCAATGGAATGTGCTACTGGAAGGTTACACTGGTTATCTAGGCTATGTGTGAACAATAGCTTTATTATTCTTTTTTTTATTAGATTCGACCTTCACCTACCCCAGCTGACCGCATGAGAAACATTTGGTGGCGTGCTCGAGGAAACAGGGAGGATATGTTTCAGGAGCTTATGAAAACAACAGAGGCATCCGCATGGGAGAATCGAGCCTGGAGAGAGGAATCCCAACAGAGGAGGCAGAAACACAGGGACGAACTGATAAGCGTCCTGAAGGAGCAAACAGAACTGCTCAAGAGCATGATTGCTCTGCAGACCCAGGCGATTAATGTACGGGCTCCACTCCAGACACTTCAGCTGTGTCTGCCTCCCACACCCTGTAGTCCTTCAAAGCATGGTATACTGGTATACTGCAACATCCAGTCCCTCACAGAGCTACTTTTTAGAGACCCACAGCTAACCCCCCAACCCCACCCCCTTTCATCTTTTAATAAAAACAGTAACAAAAAATTTGAAGAGTGGTTTTATTTGTACACAGTGAAAATCTCATAAGGTGCATTTGATGCGTCCTTGAAGTGAACTACGGGAGGGCATCATTGAAATGCTCCCTGAGTGCCTCCCTTATGTGAGCAGCTGCTCGTTGGGTCCCCCTAATACTCCTAGTGGCTGGCTGTTCGTATGCTGCCTCGAGGCGCTGTGCCTCCATAGCCCACCCCGGGGAAAATTTTTCTCCCCTATTTTCACAAATGTTATGGAGGAGACAGCACACCGCAACTACAGGAGGGATGTTGTCCTGGTCCAAGTCCAGCCTCCCGTACAAAGAGTGCCAGCGCCCTTTTAAGCGGCCGAAGGCACACTCCACAGTCATTCTGCAGCAGCTCAATTGGTAATTGAACCGCTCCTTGCTGCGATCCAGGTTCCCGGTGTACGGCTTCATGAGCCATGGCATCAGTGGGTATGCTGGGTCTCCGAGGATGACTATGGGCATCTCCACATCCCCCACAGTAATTTTTTGATCTGGGAAGAAGGTAGCCCCTTGCAGCTTCCGGTACAGTCCAGTGTTTCTGAAAATGTGGGCATCATGCACCTTTCCCGACCAGCCAGCATAGATGTCCGTAAAACACGCCTTGTGATCCACGAGTGCTTGCAGCACCATGGAGAAGTAGCCCTTCCTGTTTATGTATTCGGTCATGAGATGGTCTGGAGCCAAAATCGGGATATGTGTACCGTCTATTGCTCCCCCGCAGTTCGGGAATCCCATGGCAGCAAAGCCATCCACAATCTCACGAACATTGCCCAATGTCACCGTCCTCCGTAGCAGAACGCGATTGATGGCTCAGCACACTTGTGAGAGGGCTAATCCGATGGTGGACCTCCCAACTCCAAACTGGTTTGCAAACGACCGGTAGCAGTCAGAAGTCGCCATCTTCCAGACTGCAATTGCAACACGCTTGTCTACGGTTAGGGCTGACCTCATGTTGGTGTCTTTACGTCGCAGGGCAGGGGCCAACTCTGAATGAACACAGTTCCAGAAAGGTTGCTTTCCGCATTCGAAAGTTCTGTACCCACTGCTCGTCATCCCACAGCTGCATAACATTGCGATGCCACCACTCTGTGCTCGTCTCTCGCGACCAGAAACGGCGTTGCACCGTGTGCAGATGATCGGTGAAGGAGCTGAGCAATGCGGTGCTGTTGCTCTGCAGGGCATCGATTAGCCCCTGCTCCTCGGCATCCTCGTCTGATTCGGAGCTCATTGCGTACTGAGCAACCAGCCGAGATGTATTTAGAATGCTGAAGGTGACAGTGGAGATTAGAGCAGGATCCATGCTGCCGCAGTTGTGATTGCTCACAAGTAGTGCGTCACTGCACTGTTGAAAATAGGTGCGAGTTGCTATTGGCAACGAGGAAGACGCAAGGGGAACACAGTGCACCACGGGGAAAATGAGAGTTTACCCGTGGTGCTTTGCGTTCCTTTCCTTCATCCCAGGATTCCAAGCGCTGATTGAGGGAAAATTGAACTGTGGGATAGGTGCCCAGAATTCATTGCGCTACACTGCGATATTGCAAAGAATTCTGTTGCGTTGCAAGGAGCGACGTGTGTACGCGCTATCCCGCAATAAAGGTCACGTGTTTTTTATAGTGCGATTGCCATGTTGCGCTTTAATCTGATCGTGTGTACAAAGCCTCAGCAGGGCTGAGCAGAACGGAACATCAACCTCTTACTTCTGTCCTATGACACACCCAGTAACACGCCCTAGAATGGCATTTGCCTTGTTCACAGCAGTGTTATGTTACTGACAGAAGCAGCCTTCTTTGCTTGGATCTGAACCAACTTTGATCCACAAAGATGAAATTTGTCCCTCTATAAAGGGTTTTATTTTGAGGGCTTTAGTGGGACTTGGTGCCACCCCCTCTCCACAGGATAGGCAGATTTCACACACAGGTTCTGCAGCTCAGTTAAGAGTTTCTGGTTGCCACCTGCATGCTGCAAGGCCCACAGCTGTTGTGGCTGGGAAAATTTTAATGTAGGCACTGAGATACTACAAGGATGGGCAAGGTGTAAAACAATGAGGGAGAGAAACAGGGAGATAGTCTACTGCTGACACCAGTATTCCACCGCTCACACCAGCATCACCCTCTCTGCTCAGTAGCTGCAAAATGTATGACCCTGTAATCCATTTTCCTGTAATCAGTCTCCACCGGCTCTGGTTATTGGTGACTCTGAAGGCAGCTTTATTTTTCACTTCCCATCTCCTGGGCACATGGACTTTACCCAGAGTTACTGAGCAAGTGTCATGTCAATACAATGGATCATAAATGTGATAAGGGTGAAGAGAAAGCTTTGTTCCCTAGCTCCCAGGAACCGGTACCTTCCTCTCAGCTGGCTTTGCATTCAAAGTCAAGAAATTTTCTTGTAAATATGACAATTACTCTGCAATCTGCAGCTGATGATCAGTTCCCAGGACTCACCCTGTGGCCCCCCTCCCCGCCGCCAATGCTGGTGAAAGCTTGCTTTGTGCTTTGCTCCTCCCCTAGGCCATCCCTTGGGAAGAGCAGGGCTCAAGGCCAATTGGCCTAGGTGGGGTCCCGCCCCCCCATTCTGGTGGGGAATGCAGCAGGCTGGCCTGCTCCACCCCCCCGGGACCCCAGTTGCCCCCTGGGGAGCTGGCCCTGGAAGCCAAGGCTGCCCACCAGGCGGCGGGGAGCCGAGGCCATGGCCCTGGCCTTGGCCCTGACAGGCAGCGGGGAGCCGATGCTGTGGTCCTGGCCCCTGTGAGTGGTGGGGGGCCCCGGCCCCAGGCAGCGGGGAGCTGAGGCCACTTGCCGGCAGGGAGCCAGCCCCAAGTGAGGGTGCCGCCACCCCAGCCGGGAGCCCGCAACTGCCCCGCTCCTGGGCCAAAGGCAGTGGGGAGCAGGGAGAAGCGAGACCATGGGGGGGGCCGCGGTGCGGGCCCTGCACTGCCCCCCTGGGAGCGGGACAGTGTGGGGCCCACGTAACTGTGGGGTCCAGGGTGATCACCCCATTCACCCCCCCAAAGGACGGCCCTGCCCCAGCCCCCCAATCAGGCCTGCTGCCCTGGGGCTAAACCCCAAAGTAAATGTTCTTCATTGACTCAAAGCCCATGTAAACCTGCCGGCCTTTCCAAGACTGGGGCAGGCTGCAAAATGAGAACAAATTCTCTCAGTACTGATAGACAACAATGAAGTCAGGCTTCCCAATCAGCAAACAAACAATGCTTCTGACTCCCCACATTGGTTACCAAGAAGCCATAACAAAATATAACCAGCCCCCCTTTACTTTATTTCAGCCACTGGTTCCCAAACAGCCACTCAGTCTAGTAAAGAGATACGTTACTTAAAACTCCAAAAGATCAGCCACCTTACCAGATCAATAGAATTTGTATCTTATCCAAAATATCACACTGCCAACCAATCCAACTAAAACTAAAGGTTTATTATATAAGGAAAGTAACAGCTATAAGAAAACTGTTAAAGGATTAAAGCAATCACATATATACAATTTATTAAAAGTCTATATACATTAAATCTTTGGCAGAATTTTGAATTTGCAGGCTTGTATAGGTCTTCTGGTGTACATCTGTAGGCCTCAGCAGGCCTGAGTGAACCATATAACAAAGCAGTGTTAAGAATGCAACCTCCTCGGGTAACCCTGAGGCTATGTACACACAAGAACA
>ML685958.1:0-17929 GCA_007922175.1 Pelusios castaneus
GGCCAACCGAGAGCTTCCTCTCTGGGAATGGGATGCTGGGGGGATGGGACAGTGGGTCACAGGCTGGAAGCAGCTCAGGGTTTATTTTAATCATAGCCACCAGAAAGAGGGCTGGCTGTTGGGGAGAAAAGACCAAGAGACTACAGCCTCACCCCTCTGCCCCACAGCACTACCCTGCCTGCCCCCTACCTGTGTCTAACGGCCATACCCCACACCCAACTCTGCTTCATGACAGCAGCCTGCCCCCTAGCTCTGCCCCATTCCTCTCCCTCCATCACCTGACTGCTGAACCTCAGCTCTGCCAAGCCAGCTCACCCCCTACACACCCCATGGCCCTGGGTCTGCTAGCACTGCCCCACCACCATGCCCCACCCCGCCCTCACGGGACATTCTCGGAGGCCCCTGCGGGCACATGGCTGAGATAAAGGTGCACAAAGACTCCTGGCTTCAGCGCCAGCTGCCCGCCATCGGCCGTAGGCTGGAAGATGCATCTCTCCTGCTCCTGCTGGCTGCACCATAGCAACAGCTGTTTGTACAGGTACCTGCATAGGGGGCAGAAAGCCCCATCATGGATGCTCCCACAAGAGCTCAGAGCACTGGCCCTGCCCCCACAGAACCGGACTGATCCCTACGCTCCCCCCTCCCCACATCTCTCCATATAAAACCTGGACCAGCTCTCAACCCCCCACCCTCTGGTCCCCATAAAACCTAGACCCCACAGCCAGGCCCAGATCCCACACATTCTGGGGATCCCCTACCCAGCTCCCAAAACCCGCTCCCACACCCCACCCCAAAACCCACCAGGGGACATGGGACTAGATCCTTCCCCCTTCCCCATCTGTTCAAAATCCAGCCCCCAGAACACCTTAAATTCATCTCCTCCCACAGGACTGAGCCATCCTGTCCCGGGAGGAGAGTGGGGTTCAAGATCTGGGCCCCTCCCTGACTGCTCTGGGCCAGCTCCTCCAGACCCTATTGGACCTGCCATCCCGTCCCCCCTCCCCCAATCTCTGGCCCACCCAGCCAGCGCCTCTCACCTCCGCAGCGCCCGGCGAGCCACCACTAGCCCATGCACGTCATGGAGACGATGGCCATTGAAGTCCAGCCAGCCACCATAGCAGGTCTCGCCCGTGCCCAAGGCCACCAGCTCATACTGCTCCCCACAATCCTGCAGGGCATCCTGCACCTCTGCAGGGCAGGGCAGGGTTCAACCATAGCGCAGTGGGGGGGAATAGAGGGACAAACAGACTGACAAGGGAGGGATGAAGCAGCAGGTGGCCACCAAATTCAGGGGTAACCTGTCCTCACCACTGCCCCAGCCTCAGACTATAGCAACTCCTCCAGCTTAGTGAGCAGAGCTAAGAGCCCGGACACCTGGGTTCCCTCCCCAGCTCTGGGAGGGGAGTGGTGTCTAATGGTTAAAGCAGGGAGATCTGGAAACCTGGACTCCTGGGTCCTCTCTCAGCTCTGGAGTCCTGGCTCCAACATCTTAAGAAGGCACCAATCCCTTTAATCACCAGCCAACCCCTCTGTTCTTTTATCAGGGGTTCCCCCAGTCCAGGGACCCCCAGATCCCCACCCAGTAAAGAGGGGTGTGTCACCCTCCATGCTCCCTGCTGGGGATGGTGCCTCTGCCCAGCCAATTTCACAGGTGGCCAGAGTCAGCACCCCATAGGCCGGCAGCGGCCCCACATCAGCTCACAGGCTTCAGCCAAGATGCCAGGGGAAGGGTGAGTGTCCCAGCCAGCCACCCAGGGCCCAGCCAGCCAGATGCCCCTCACCGCGCTCCAGGATGAAGGCTGCCACACTGCTCTTACAGCTCCGGTGCTGAGGGCTGCCTGCCAGGAGCCGGTCGAAAACATCACTGGTGAGAGCAGCGCAGCGCTGCGCGTGGAGGGAGCCGTTCTCGGCAGCTGGGGGGAAGAAGGGCCGTGGAGAGAACAGAGTCGGTCCTGGCCAGCAAGGGACTCAGCCCCACCGCCACCGATGGGAGTCAGCATAAACCCCTTACCCTCAGGGATCGGGTTTGGTGCGACGGGTTCAGACCAGGCATGCGGGAGCTAGGCATGCTAGAGGGTGAGGGGACAGACTGGGCACACCGGGACTGGGGGGCGGGGGCAGATGCCAGGGCACCTACAAAGGGAGTGGAACTGGGAGCAAGGCATGGAAGCACAGGCATGATCGGGCCAGAGGAGGGTTGGGAAGGGACAAGATCCAGCACGACGCAAAGAGGCTGGACAGGGCTGCCCAGGATGGGGCCTGGGGGTGGGACCAGCCAGTGGCTCCAGAAAACAGGTGTCGGATGGCTGCTCCGAGGCTACATGACACAAGAGAGAAGAAGGGCTGCCAATGCTATGCTGTGCTGAGGTAGGGAGACTGATGGCTTTAGGAGGCACCCAGAGCTCTGCCCGCACAAGGCAGGACTCCTGGGTCCTCTCCCCAGCTCTGGGAGGGAAGGGTCTAGTGGTTAGAGGAGGGTGTCACCGTGTATCCAGACCCCGGGTTCCATTCCCAGCATTCCCACTACCTCCCTAGAGATTAAAATCTTTGATGATCACCACAAACTGAGGGGTTTGGAGGGGTTCCTCCTCCTCCCCAACTTATTGGGGCCAGCTGCCCAGTGCTGCTCCACTTGGCATCAGCGTTGGACTCACCTGGGCTCCCGCTCTGTGAGTGCTGGCCAAGCGGCATCCTGGGTTTCTCCAGAGAGCTGGCACCCATCCTCAGGAACAGCCCCTCCAAGGGGACGCAGGGTGGCGTGTGCGCAGACAAGGAATCTGCAGAGGGGATGGATGGAGAGACACTGGGGATGGACACTGGCATGGGGGCAGGGCGAAATGGGGCAGGTGTGAGCCTCCCCAGCAAAAGCCACTGCACTCGGGCCTCACTGCCCACCCTGTACAAAGCCAGCCTGCACCCAACCCCCCTGGCCCCACAGCTACGCCATGCCACCCATCCTCACACCCAAGCCCCACACTCCTCCATCCATTCACCCCCAGCCCTTTGTACACCCCACACTATGCCATGACATCCAGCTCCCTCCCACGTGCCTGGCCTGACCTCACCCACCAGAGTGGGGGGACACCAGAGGCTCCCAGAGTCCTGTGACCCCAGCCGATCTCAGCTTGCACCCCAAAAGCAAAACCCCAGTCCTGTGCTGGGTGCGGAAAGCTTGGAGAAAGTCACCTGAGCATAACCTGCATGATTATAGAATCATAGAATAATAGGGTTGGAAGGGACCTCACAAGGTCATCTAGTCCAACCCCCTGCTAAAAAGCAGGACCACTCCCCCTAAATCACCCCAGCCAGGGTTTTGTCTAACTGGGCCTTAAAAATCTCCAAAGATGGAGATTCTACCACCTCCCTAGATAGCCCATTCCAATGCTTCACCACCCTCCTAGTGAGAAAGTTTTTCCTAATATCCAACCTTGGCCTCCCCAGCTGTAATTTGAAACCATTGCTCCTTGTTCTGTCCTCTGTTACCCTCGAGAACAGCCTAGCTCCCTCCTCTTTGGAGCAACCCTTCAAGTAGTTGAAGGTTGCTATCAAATCTCCCCTCAGTCTTCTCTTCTGCAGACTAAATAAGCCTAGTTCCTTCAGTCTCTCCTCATAAGTCATGTGCCCCAGCCCCCTAATCATTTTTGTTGCCCTCCGCTGGACTCTTTCTAATTTGTCCACATCCTTTCTGTAGTAGGGAGCCCAAAACTGGACACAGTATTCCAGATGTGGCCTGACCAGTGTCGAATAGAGGGGAATTATCACATCCCTCGATCTGCTGGCAATACTCCTACTGATGCAGCCTAATATGCCATTGGCCTTTTTGGCAACAAGGGCACACTGTTGGCTCATATTCATCTTCCCATCCACCATAACCCCCAGGTCCTTTTCTACAGCGCTGCTACTTAGCCGATCAGTCCCCAGCCTGTAGCAGTGCATGGGATTTTTCCGTCCTAAGTGCAGGACTTTGCACTTGTCTTTGTTGAGCCTCATGAGGTTTCTTTCGGCCCAGTGTTCCAATTTGTCCAAGTCTCCCTGGATCTTGTCTCTGCCCTCCAGGGTATCTACCATTCCCCCCAACTTGGTGTCACCCACGAACTTACTAAGCACGCAGTCTATCCCATCATCAAGATCATTAATGAAGATGTTGAATAGAACTGGCCCCAGGACCGACCCCTGGGAAGTTGCCTGAGCACACTGCTGCAAGGGGGAGGCTTCCGGGAAGTGACCAACGCTGCCTGAGCCTGCCGAGAGCCTGTGTCCATCGCTCTAAGCCAGGGGAGCTGCCTGCTCTCCACTGGGTGGTGACTCCCGCCCATGGGTCAAGGGAGCCTGGCCAGGGGCACCCCAGCTGGCAGTCATGGGGGGGAGGGAGAGGGACGGGCAGCCTTGCCCCATGTGAGATGGGGGCAGAGACATAGAAAGGGGGCAGAGCCCAGTGCCACAGATGCACCCAGGATGCCAGGCCAGATTCATCCAGCCCTGATAGTCACTCAATCCCAACTCACCCCCACCAGCCGCCCCAGGCCAGTCAGCACATCCTGGAGAGCCAGGGTCAGGTTGTGGATCCTCCTCCTCCACATCTGGGCACACCCCCGGGGACAAGGGCCGACCGCAGAGCGAAGCTGCCAGCCGGGGTTTCCGGCGACCGTCCGGCGGGGCTCCCTCCATGCCAGCTGAAAGGACTGACAGCTCAGCCATGGGTCAGACAGCAGAATGGGGGGCTGGGATTAGATCGGCAGGAAATTAGGTTAGAGCCAGGTGCGGAAAGCTGAGTTAACATGGGGGGCTGGAGGGTGCAGGATTAGAGGAGGGTCATGGGGGAGTAAAGAAGGGGATGCAGTGACCCAGGACCCCCAGGGATGGAGCAGGGAGGGGGGATGCAGTGACCCCCAGGATCTGGAGATTCTTTGTGCAGCCACTGCTGTGATGAATTGGCAAAGACGTTCATGGGGGGAACTGAAGGAGAAGCTAGCAGGATTAGTGCCAGAATCAGACTGGGGAGAATGTGGGGTTAAAGGAAGGGGCCAGGTAGTACCACTTTAAAGGTTTAGACTGGGGGGACAATTAGGAGACATTAGCTCCAGAGGCAAATTAAATTAGCTCCAGAGGCAAATTAGCTCCAGAGGCAAATGAGTGGGATTGTGGGGGATATTTTTGGGGGTGGGGCAGAATTAGCACTGGTGGCAGGCAGGATTTGAGGAAAATAGGGTTCATGCTGGGGACAAGGGAAAGGGAATGGGCAGACTGAACCCTGAGCAGGGAAGGCAGGGGGCATTATGGGAGGTGGTGGGAAACAGCCAGAGGCAGATTAGGGAAGGAGCCAGGATTACCCTTGGGTCTGGGAATTATTAATTTGGATTACATCGATAACATTAGAGTGTGCCCATCCCCCACCCAGCTGGCAGAGGGGGTGTCTCTTGGCCGGCCCGGGGGAACCTTTTAGCTCCGGAGGATAGAGGATGGGGGCGGGGTCTGAAGAACAGGGGAGCTGGAGAAAACGCCTGGGGTAGGGGGTCTAGAGCCAGTTTGGCACCAGTGGCCCGGGGATCCCTGGTGGGCCGCAGACCACGACTAAGATTTCCTCCGGTCAGACTGTTCTGCAGGAGGCTGCCATCGAAAAAGGGGACCTAGAGAAAAGGGGGCCGGGGTGAGGGGAGGGGCAGGTGGCCAGCCGCAGGGGTAGATGGGGGGCCAAGAGAAGATGAGGGTGGGGCTGGGGGTTGCTGGGTATTCTGGGGGTGGAGTGGATGAAGACTTTGAGGGGCGCTCAGAGGACACCGCCTTTACCCTCCTGCGCTCCGGGCCACAAGTTCCACGTGTCCTGCTGCAGCCCGCCCCACCGGGACCGCCCTGACCCCGCCCTGGGAAGTTCCGCCCCAGTCACGACACAGCCAATAGGAAGAGGAGACGGGCTCCACCCTGACCAATCAGAGAGCAAGACACAGACAACACAGTACACCCGAACTTCTGGGCTGCGTCGGGCGTGGGGAGCTGGGTCAGTGACCCAGAGAGACCTCCGTGCTGCCGTGACCTCGGTCCCCCGGGAATGCAGCAGGGACGGGGGCTGCAATGACCCTGCCCCCCAGGGATGGGCTTCAGAGACTCCCGAGGATCTGGGGGGTTCTTTATGCAGCCACTGCTGTGTCGAGTGGGTGATTTTCAGCCTTGAGGGCCAGGCTTTCCTGCTGTTGCGCCCAGCTGCCCCACTTGTCTATGCCGGGGTGGCTGAGCGTGGAGGATGCCCTCCAGGTCGCGTCCTTCCTTTACCCCTTCCACGGGAGGAATTGATTCCCCCATTTTACCACCTCAGGCCCCGGACGCCGGCCTGGGTCCCATGGAGCAGGTGGCCATGGTTCTGTAGCTAACACAATAATCGTCTGCATGTGATGCAGTCCATCCTTCCTGAATATTTGAGTGAAGTGACAGGCCCCCTGATTTCTCACCTTCCCAGAATCCAAGCCCCCAGCTTAGAGAAGAAGGGTGGCCCCTCTTTCCCCCAGTCAGGTCAGGCCAAGTGTAGCTCTGATGCACTTTACTCCCGCAACAGGGAGAACAACATTTCATTTCAATCAGTGTGGCTTGTGTAAAACATACCCATGCAGCCTAGGTGTCTGGGTGTGTTCACAGAAATACAGCATGGTCTTGAAGCACCCCACCCCTTTCCCTGCACGCACGCACACACACACACACACCTCTGGCTCCTCACTAGCCGTCTACAGCTCATTCAGGCCTTGCTGGCAAATCATCATTGAAGTAATTCAGTTGGCTGGTATCACCGGCATCATGGACGCCACAGCCCTGTGCGGCAGCTGGCCTTTGTTTCCCGCACTAGTGCGCCTTCCCGGGGGCCCGTCTTGCATCAGGGGCCATAGCGGCTTTCTAAGCCTGGGCAAAGTGCTCGATTTCAAGTCAGATCTCCAGGCCATGACTCAACGGGCAACACCATGGGGACCTGGTGGGGCTGAGAGAAATCAGGTTCTAGGGAAATCCCTAGAGATCCTCCCCATGGAAACGCCTGCCTGGACATGCTTTTTTCTGCTGTGCTGGTGTGTTTGATCAAAGGTACCTGCTTTGTTTTAAAGACGTGAAAGCAGTCGTGCCTGCGGTCTGGAGCCGTTCCAAGCACCCAGGTAAAGCAGGACCAGACTGCAATCAGACAAGACTGGTTCACACCCATTCACGCCTGATTCACCCCAGCTCCTGTGGCCTGATGAATGGTACCCCAGCTCCTGGTTCAGTGCAGCAGTGTGGAAGGGGGGCTGTGAGTAGGGGGCTTTGTAGAGTCCTATCCATTACTCCTGGGAGCAGGGGTGGGGAGGGACGCCAGGCTGTGGGAGAGGGCATTTGAATTTCCTTCTAGGTTTCACCTCAGATCAGATGAAAAGCAAATAAGGAACAAAGTCTGGATCCAACAGAATTGCTGAGAATGGTGGATATGTCAACCCATCCTGGAATAGGGGGAAGTGTGAGCTGAGTCCCAGCCCCCTACTATACCCCTTTCCCCTCCCAGAGCCAGGGAGAGAACCCAGGAGTCCTGGCTCCTAGTCCCTCCCCTACTTTAACCACTAGACACCATTCTCCTTCCAGAGCCCAGGAATCCAGTTGCTCCCCCTCTGCATTCAGGCTGGTCCAACAGTGTGGTCAGATTAATGAATAGCACCCCCCGAACACTGACTGTCCCCCTACCAGACACCACCCCTGCCCCAGAGCTGGGACAAAGAAGCCCATTAAGGGGTGTTAACAAGGTTGTGGAAGGGGAACCAGCCCAAACCCCTGAAATGGGGGAGGAGATGGGACCCAGGCATCCATTGCTGAAGGGCAGGTGAGGATGAATTGATGGGTAGTTGTGAGGGGTGCCACCCCAGTCCAAATAGATGGAGAGCCTGGGAGGAGGGGGACAGCTGCTGGCTCCATATGGGAAGTCCTATTCAGTCCTGGACAATATTTAATCAACGCTTGGTGCAGACTCCCAGAGAGCACCCCCTAGTTATCGGTTCTGCAGCCCAGTGCCCCCTAGTGCTGCCATGGGGCAATAGCCCCCCTGCCTGCCAGGGGAGGATGCCCCTTGCTAGGCCTTCCACCAAGCTAGCCACAGGTGCATGGTGCTCCAAGCAGCGCTGAGCGTGGGGATGGTTGAGCACCAGGATACTCTGGCCTCACCCTGAACAGGTATGGGTGGCATCCAGCCAGCACTCAGCCTGACCCGGCCCAGCCTATGAGCCACATTGCAGCATGCAGCGTTAGCCACCTGCCAACCCTGGGAAGGTCAACCTAGGGACCCTAGGAGGCAGGGTTAGGCAGGGCTGGCCCCAATGCCTCAGAGCAGTGCTATGAAGCCAGGCTGCAAGGGCCACTCTCTGCCTGCAGGGCTATGTGACCCCATGTGTCCCCTAGGTAGGGTATTGGGGGCATCCCGCCAGTCCCACCCCAAGTGTATCCCAGGTTCCCCACCCATCCCATTTAATTTGCAATGAATGAGAGGTAGGGCCCAGGAACTGCCGGTCACACTGTCACAGAAGGGCTGAGACCAGGAACTGCTGAGGCCAGATACTGGCCCAGCCTGATACAATTACGTAGTGTCCCCACCCCTGAGGCAGGCCTGGGTCCCCTCCCCTCCCGTCACCCAGCAGATCCTAGCGGATCCCAGCGGTGGAAGCTGCCAACAGCTCAGAGCTGGATCCTTCTTGCTGACAGGTGCGGCTGGGCAGGTACTGAGAACGATGGAAGCAAAAGGCTGTGGGGTGGGAGAGGAGGCAGGGGGAGTGGAAAGACAGACAGTGCAGCCCCCCCACCAACAAAGGGGGAGCAAAGATGAAATGGGGGCTACTCCAGGAGTCGGAACAAGGGACTGAGACAGCCCAGCTGGGGAGGCAGAGCTGCATCGTGGCTGAGAGAGGACAGAACCCCGGCATCCGGTCTGCCCATCACACCTGTTCTAAGGACTACCGCCCACCCCCTCCTGGAGTTGGGTGAGAACCCAGGAGTCCTGGCTCCTGGCCCTCCCAATCAGAAGTTTGTGGTTTTTTCCCAGTGGCTGGCGACTGGTTACTGGGAGGAAAGAAATATCAGGGGCAGGGGAAACTGCCATCTGTTCCTTCTCATGCCCTCACTCACAGATGGTGGAGTCCCATGGGCACAGGTGGTGTGGAGGAAAGTCCAGCTACAAATGGATCCATAGGGGCCTTCCACCCTCTCTGCAGAAGAGAGAGTGGGGTCTAGTCTAGTGGTTAGAGCAGGGCTGGGGTGCCGGAAACTGGACTCCTGGGTTCTCTCCCTGACTCCTGTAAAAGAGTGGGATCTAGTGGTTAGAGCAGGTGCTGGGAGCCAGGACTCCTGGGTTCAGTCACCAGCTCTAGAAGGAGAGTGGGGGCCGATGGGTGGGATGAATCAGCGTACAGTCTTATCCGGGATCCTGTTAACCTTGACCTACATTCCAAATCATTCTTCCGGCTTGGGGCAATTTTCCTTATCTGTTTTACGCTTGTTTGGATTTGAGGCTGAACAGGCAGTGGTCTCCCCCATCTGGTCACCCCTAGCCACGTCCTCTGCTCCTGACCGCCCCCCAAAAAGGAATCTGCAAAGAAGACCACTGTCACCTTGAACCTGCCCCCCCAAACCCTTCAAATAACCTCGAGGAGGGGTGTGCAGGAGGGGACCCAGGGTTGGGCTAACAGGGGGCTGGGGGTCAGAAGGGAGGGACAATGGCTAAGCGGGAGGGCAGGGGAAACACTGTTGCACTGACTGTTCTCATCCGGCCCTATGTCGAATTGTGGCTGCAGGGGTTGATCAAGAGTCATGAGGACATGCTAGTGATGCTGAGCCCCTCCCCCAACATCCTACTGAACTTGGGGGTCTCTTGCCTCCTTGGCTGGGGGAGGGCAGCCCCATCTGTCCTATTGGGAACAGAGGTAACCCTCCTCCATCTCCTCTAACCACTCCTCCCATCCTCCCTCCTGCCTTTTCAGCTCCCCTCCGCCCCCCCTCCCCCCATTATCCCCCTCCCTCTGCTTCTTCTCTCCCCAGGCTGGGAGTCCATCATCTCCGGAAGCCATGAAGGTCCCAGACTACAGGGTCTCCTTCCGTGTGCCTCTCCAACTTGCCCTTTACCTGCTGGTCATCATGACCCTCTCCATCTTCCTTCACCTGTGCAACCGGTTCCCCACCCTGCAGAGGAGAGGCCCCTCCCAGAAAGCTAAGGCACAGCCTCCTGCTCCAGCCCCCACCACAGAGCGGGGTATGTGGACCGTGAACTCCATCGGGCGCCTGGGGAACCAGATGGGAGAATACGCCACCCTCTATGCCCTGGCCAAGATGAACGGGCGCCAGGCCTACATCCTGCCGGAGATGCATCAGCAACTGGCGCCGCTCTTCCGCATCACCCTGCCCGTAGTCTCCAGAGACGTGGTCCAGAGGGTCCCATGGAGGAACTATGGGCTTCACGACTGGATGTCGGAGGAGTACAGGTACATCAAAGGGAAATACGTCCGGCTGACGGGCTACCCCTGCTCCTGGACCTTCTACCACCACATCCGGCAGGAGATCCTGCAGGAATTCTCCTTCCATGACCACATCAAGGAGGAAGCCAACCAGTACCTGGCTGGGTTGCGTGGGCAACGCCAGAACGTGACCTATGTAGGCATCCACGTCCGGAGGGGGGACTATGTCCGGGTGATGCCCCAAATCTGGAAGGGGGTGGTGGCGGACAAGGCCTACCTGGAGAAGGCTATGAGCTACTTCAGGGCCAAGTACCAGGAGCCGGTTTTTGTGGTGACCAGCAATGGGATGGAGTGGTGCCGGGAGAACATAAATGCCTCGCGGGGGGACGTGT
Organism: Pelusios castaneus; assembly: GCA_007922175.1. Classification (NCBI taxonomy): domain Eukaryota; kingdom Metazoa; phylum Chordata; order Testudines; family Pelomedusidae; genus Pelusios; species Pelusios castaneus. The sequence continues at coordinate 10,829 of ML685958.1, forward strand.
ATTTCTCGGGGGACGGGAAAGAGTCGTCGCCAGGCAGGGATTTTGCTCTCTTGGCCCATTGCAACCACACAATAATGACCATTGGGACCTTCGGCATCTGGGCTGGCTACCTGGCCAGGGGAGAGACCGTCTACCTGGCCAACTACACCCTACCTGATTCCCCCTTCCTCCGGCTCTTCAAGCCCGAAGCCGCCTTCCTGCCTGAGTGGATCGGGATTGACGCCGATCTCTCCCCACTGCTCAGTAAGACATAGGGACAGAAAGGAGCCAGCCCAGGAAGCACCAGCTGGACCTGCCAGCATAGCAAGCCAACTCCCAGCCAGGGAAGGGGATGGAGATTGGGGAACATTGGCATAGACTTTGATCAAGCCCTGGGGTTCAAGATGACCTGGATTTATTCTGCTGATCTTTTCCTTGGAGTCACCAAATAGGCCCCTCCTGCTTTTGAGGTTAAATGGCTAGAGCTGGGGGGCTGCTTGGGCACCAGGGCTCCTGGATTCTGGCCCTGTCTGTAGGAGGGGAGTGGGGTCTAGTGGTTAGAGCAGGGGACCTGGAAGCTAGGACTCCTGGGTTCTGTCCCTGTCTCAAGTCCTTTATCAGCAATTCCATTATCTTCTCTGGGATCTATGTCAGACTGCCATGCATATAAAGGACATCCCATTAAAATATTGGCACAAAATTCACTTCCTTTCAGTCTTCTGGAACTGTTCCAGTGTTTCAAAACTTATTGGAAATCAGCATTTACCAGTCCAGTTAGGGCCTCAGCCAGCCCCTTTAAGACTCTTGGCTGCAAATTATCAGGACTGGCTGATTACAAAATGTCTGACTTTAGTAGCTGCTGTTCAACATCCTCCTGAGATAGAAGTGGAATGGCAAGAGCATTATTGTTACCATATGATATGACATCATCTGTTCTTTTTCCCCCAACTATGGGATAAAAATATTTATTCAATAATTCTGCCTTTTCTACAGTACTGGTAATTCTACGATTTCCATCTAAAACGGACTAATACCATTGACAGGATTCTTTATGTTCCTTAATATACATTAAAAAAACTAACAAACTCCTTATTGTTCTTAACTCTGCTGGCCATAGAGGTCTCCTTGCATCCCTTTGCTTCCCTTATCAATTTTCTACAGTCCCTAGCTGCTGGTTTCTATACATGATTATCAACTTCTATTTGTTATCTTTCTATTTGTAATTGCTGTTTGCACTCCTTCTCAAAAACAGCTCAGTCTATAACCAGTATGGGCTGATTCCTCAAGGTTGGAATTTTGGCTGTTGTGGCATCTAGTGGGTGACTGGTGAAGAATTCCCAATTATCCTTCACATGGATCTGGTTAAATTCTTCCTCCCAGCTGCTTTGGTTCCTAATTCTTTTCAGTTGTGTGCAACTGGCTGTTTGAAAGCACCAAATGTGTCATTTACTGGTCAGCAAACTCCCCCATCTTCTCTAAGTCACTTAGGGTCCAGTGGGTAGGGCACGGGTGGGGCTGGGAGCTAGGAAACTTGGGTTCTCTTTTGGCTCTAGGAGGGGAGTGGTATCTAGTGGTTAGAGCAGAGGGCTGAGACTCAGGACTCCTGAGTCTTATCTTGCTCTGGGAGACAAGGATGCTCCTAATCCAGGCCTAGTGCGAGGTGTCTGGTGTCCCTGTTGGGGAGCCAGGACTCCTGAGGGCTCTATCCTGGCTCTAGGATGTTGGTGGGCAGATTCGGCTGGACGCTGTGGCTGCGTGCATGCACAAGCCAGGGGGATAGGACTGAGTGCCTATGTGGCTCTGCGCTATAAAGCTAGAACAGCTGGACAAATGTTGGTCCTTTAGAAGAAACAATAATACTGACATCTCAGTGGCTCCCCACTCTCTGGGCTCCTTCCCTCTACACAGAGCTCCCTGCCATGGCAGCTGGCCCATCCCTGACCAGGGAGAACCTCACCAATTACTGTCCTTCCCTGTCTGTTGGGGATAGAACCCAGGAGTCCTGGCTTCCAACCCACAATGCTTTATCTAGATCCCCTCTCCTCCCTGAGTTGTAATAGAATCCAGGAATCCTGGTTCCCATCCTGCTTCCCCTGCTCTAACCACTAGAACCCTCTTGGGACAGGAGGAATGGGGGGGTAGGGTTTGGAGTCAATCCTGGGGGAAATTTACCCCCACCTCACAGTGGCAGATAAGCTGCAACAGCATTAATGCCCTTCCACCACCCCCAAAAAACCCCCAGGTGTCCAGCCACCCTCTGTTCTGGGCAACTTGTGGGAGCAGTGGTGGCTGAATATGGGGAGAAGGTTGTGGGGGGAATCTCTCCATCTATCGCCAACACAAGCCATGTGGGAGTTTCATCCCAGTGGTAGATGTGTCATGGGGAGGGAGGTCAGTAAAGGGAGATCTGCTCTAACCACTCAACCTCACTGCCATTCAAGCTCATTGATTCCAATGGAGCAATGGCCAATGGACCCCAGCTGGGGGGCTGCTGCCCCCGATTTTGTGTCCCCTGCAAACTTGACCTGTGAGTCTTTAATATTTTCCTCCAGGTCATTAATAAAGATGTCAAATAGCTCAGGGCCCAGAACTGACATCTATGGGACACCCCTTGGAAAGGCTCCCTCCCTCCCACACTCGATGGGTCTTCTCCTCCATTGATGGTTACATTTTGAGATCTATCAGTTAGCCGGTGAGAAAGCCACTGAACAGAGGCCATGCTCATTTCTTAGCATTTCTTGTGAATCAAAACACTGTGCGGGCCCAAGTCAAGTGCCTCAGAGACATGTAATCTCAATGGAAAAGATTAGCATGTTGATTTTCATTCATTAATTACCCACCTTTAATTTTTTATTAATCAAGCCCAGTATAAAAGAGCTTCTTAAAAGGTGGAAGATTTATATGACCTGAAGAAAAAACACTAGCTAACAAGAAGTCAAATGCAGCCTCCCCTGACCATTCCAGCCCTTGCCATAAGCAAGCCTAATATAGTGAATGGTTATTACAACCCTATTGACCATCGATCAAGTTCTTCGGAACCCAAAGGGTCAGATACATTATCCCCCAGGGTCAATGAAATTCCAGATCCTACCCAAATATACACACTCAGCCAATCCTTAATAACTCACTTTCAGATGTATGGATAGAAGGGAAGAAAAAGACACCATCTCAGTGGTTAGGAGATCATCAATATACATGCCAAGGTGTGTAAAGTCCTTACCGTCAGTTTCAGAAGAGAGTGGAGTCTATTGCAGTTTTCCCAGATGGATTTGCAGGCCAATCCAGGCATCTACCTGGAGATCTCAGTCCTAGAGCCTAGACATTCCCTGTTAAAGGGCAAGCAGCCCTGAGAAGAGAAACAAAGGATCAGGCCCAAGGTTGGGCACTGACAGAGAACTCCAGCACCTGGGCTTTGATGGAAGCCAGCCAGCAAGCTGTGATCCTCTATTCAATGGGGCCTTTCTCAGACAACTCCCATTCAAAGGACTGCACAGTTTCCAGGTGGTTTACTAGGTGGAATTACAAGTTTTGAGGAAAGAGGAGGACAATTGTATTATTACACCCCAAGTACAACATTGCTTTTTGATCTCCCAGTCAACTGACTACAGGATTATAAAACAGGGACTGGAGGTGATGACTTCACATTGTTAGAGTTCTCTGCAGGGCAAGACAGACACATTAAGCACTTCCGCCGACAATACAGGCAAAGGGGTTAAAGATTCTAGTCTGCCAAACACTGCTTTGATACCTATTTCCAAGGAATCAGAAAATCCTAGCACCCAGGATTTAGCAGGATCAGGCATTAGCTATGCTCTGTTTACCACTGCAATACCCTTCGGAGATCTCCTTAAGAGTGGCTTACTGGCCACCCAGCTTGCTGAGTGTTTAGCTTTCACTGGCTTAGCGTTAGACCCTTTCTGCTGGTAGCCTGTGATTTGAGTCTTTTCTGCCTTGTCCCAGTCAGCAGAGGGGAGAGATCAGCATTGATCCCGATCCACTCGGGCAAGAAGGTGGCTTCGGGATTGAAGAGCCAGAGAAATGGGGAAACAGGGAGGTGTAGTTGGCCAGGTAGATGGTCTCCCCCCTGGCCAGCTAGCTGGCCCAGTTGCCAAAGGTCCGGATGGTCATGACGATGTGGTTTCAATGGGCCAAGAGAGCAAAATCCCTGCCCAGCGATGACTCCTTCCTGCTCCCTGAGAAATACACATCCCCCTGCGAGGCGTTGATGTTTTCCATCCCGTTGCTGGTCACCACAAAGACCTGCTCCTGGTACTTGGCCCAGAAGTAGACCATGGCCTTCTCCAGGTAGACCTTGTTTGCCACCACCTCCTTCCAGATCTGGGGCATCACCCGGACATAGTCAACTCTCCCACGGACTTGGACGCCCACGTAGGTCATGTTCCGGCGCTGCCCATGCAGCTCAGCCAGGTGCTGGTTGGCTTCTTCCTCAATGTAGTTGTGGAAAGAGAATTCCTGTAGAATCTCCTGTCAGATGTGGTGGTAGAAGGTCCAGGAGCAGGGGTAGCCCATCAGCTGGACATATTTCCCCTCAATGTGCCTGTACTCCGACATCCAGTCGTGGTGCCCACAGTTCCTCCATGGGACATTCCAGACCACATCACTGGAGACCATAGTCAGGGTGATGTGGAAGAGTGGCACCAGCTTCCGGTGCATCACCAGCAGGATGTAGGCCGGGCGCCCGTTCATTTTGCCCAGGGTGTAGAGGATGGCGTATTCCCCCTTGTGGTTCCCCAGGTGCCCGATGGAGTTCACGGCTCACATGCCCCACTCCGTGGTGTGGGGTGTGGTGGTGGGCAGAGCAGGGAGCTGCTCTGTGGCTTTCTGGGGTGACCATCTCCACCAGGGTAGGGAACTGGTTGCACAGGTGGAAGAAGATGGCAGCAAGGAGATGGAGAGCTTTGGGGGGAGGAGTCAGTGGCCGGAAGGGGAACCAGGACCCAGTCCAGGGCTGTCATAGAGGAGAGGAGAGAAGGATGTGTTGGCCTGGGGTGAAGGAATGGGGTGAATGGTGGGAGGGAACACGGCACAATTGGAGAATGAGTTTCTAGGCTCAGTTACCAGCGTTCCCAGGATCTGCCACTTCCTTGACTTGTGTCCCACAGGCCTCTGTGTGCCCAGCCCTGGGCACTCCCCACTAAGCTCTGCCGTTGCCCACATTTCCGACATGCCTCTGCCTGCAAGCCCAGCCCTAAGCTCCCGTCACACCCAGCTCTGGGTTTAGTGGCAGGGGTGGAGGATAAAGCTGAATGTGACGCCATGATGGGGTGAAGGGGAAGTTCCCTCTTTATTGTCTGATCAAATCTGATGAAGAACAAAGAAAAATTCCTTTGAGCCAGAACACAAGAGGGATGGGCAATGATTGCCATTCTTCCCCACTTCCCATTCTAACCACTTCCCCCACTCCTCTTCCAGAGCCAGAGATAGGACCCAGTAGTCCTGGCCCTCACCTCTACCCCACCACCAGGATTGTCTCTGTGCTTTGTGCCACCCAGTGGATCCCAACCCATGGCCCATGGGGTCTTTCAAAGTGGTCCGGCAGTCCCCTTCGGCTTGCCTCCACACCCAGAGGGCGCCTGTGGCCCGGACCTAGAGACCAGTGCAGGTTCCTGTCTGCAGCCAGGGGGTGGGAGATCGGTGTGGAGGCCACCCACCACACCTCAGTACCAGGCCATGTGCGTGAGTATGTGGTGACACTTTCTCATTCCTAGCAGGGCTGCGTGAGCACCAGGCATGGCAAGTCACTTGCAAGTGGGACCTTGGAATTGGCTTTAACAGTTTAATTTTCACTTTGTTCCACGTTGCTAGAGCTTTATCCCCTCAAGAGGGAAGGGTGCCTAAACAAATACCCAGTTCTTTTAAACACGGATGTTGGGAAGCTCCCAAAGCCCCTAGGCAAAGAACACCGCTAACAATGATTTTTGTCCAGTTATCATGCATGTGACATTTATTGAGGCACTATGATTACAGTCAGACAGGTTAAGGCAGGGATTAGCAGTACAATAAACATCCAATATCCACAATTTCTCTAAACTGCAACCCTGCTTATTGCAGGAATGCAGATTCAGGGTTTTGCATCAGTGATGGCTTTAAACACATGGCATAGAGAGCATAACAGAGCCCAATATACATAATCCAATGCAATCAAGAACACAAGCCCATATGTAAAACATAATCACACAGGACTTTGTGCTGTTGTATCGGGGTCTCATTCACACCCGCTGGGTCACAGGGTTCACCTGTGTACTGGGGTAAATGGGATTTAGTCCCAGACCTGGTCAGCGGTTATCCCCCATTCACACTTTCTTCCCCCCTGCAGCAGAGTTAGAGAAGCACGGACACCAAGCACAGAGGATGCCCATTTATGCACTCACACAAGAAGTGGATCCAGTGAGACACGAGGTTCACCTGTGCACCCTTGCTTTTAAATTCCGGGGGGGGGGGGGGGGGTTGGTGCGGCTGCACACAAGATATAGTCTCAGTCTTGGTCACTGGCTTGTAATTTCACCACACACACTCTCTAACACAACATTGTAATTGATAGAATAAGAGCATCTATAAGCACACACACAGAGAAGCAGAAATGCTAGCACAATTATACCCAAAGCAAAAATCCTATACCTTCCCCAGTTCCTACATCAACTCCAAACCCAAGGCTGATGCAGTTTTTCTTCCTTTACTTAAGAGTCTCAGCATAAATCTGGGAAAACCTCAAAACTTTGTGTTATTTTTCATTTAGGAGCCAGTCGCTACTCTGGATTCCTGTCTCTTTATTACCTTTCCTTTATCAGATGGCTGGTCTGATGTTCTCGAGAGCTGGCCAGGCCTTCGAGGTTCCTTTCACATGGCCTGTTCACGTCCTGCTGGGCCGGATGGGGAGTGCTTCGTGGGGTGATCAGTCCCAGAGCCCCTTTGCCTCAGAATAAACTGAGACAAAATAACTCCGAATTCCCTCCCCCCACAAGCCTCCTTTTATGGCCCAAAAGATCGCAGTGATGTGGTGTTTTTCACTTCTGGGGTCCAGCTGTTTTCCCCTGATTATTAGAAGGCCCCTCTCTGACCCTCCTCCTGTCTGCGGTTATCTAGACAGAGGGCTGGGGGTCT